>CAVNYN010238283.1:0-25085 GCA_963692815.1 Nyctanthes arbor-tristis | reverse complement strand
CTCGACATGTGGTTAGCTTACACTGTGAGTCTAAGTAACCTATAAATATAGAATGGCAACTCTGAAATCCACAAAATATCATATATGTACTGCTACTCCATATGTTAATAATGGTTTGGGCTTAGACCAGAGATTTTGTATGGTACGAATTACAAAAGGCTTGATGTCTAGAGATTTTTGAGAAGAAAGTGTTTTTTTCTCTCTAAGAAGTAGGAACGCATTAATGAAATTGAGTTGAAAAGACAAACATTGTAAGAACGCATTAATGAAATTGAGTTGAAAAGACAAATATTGTAAGCTAATTGTAATGTAAATGTATAATTAAAATTGAACTTTAAAAAACAATCAAATTAAAAAAAAAAAAGAAGAAAACTCCATAAAACAGGGATAAAATGAATGGATGTACTTTGCTCTTTTTTATTTAGTTATTATTATTTTTTTTTTTGTGGGGGGGGGGTGGGTTGTGCTTATCCAAATCTGAGTCTTAGTACTAGAAATCTATCCTCAGCCGATGCAATTGAAGTTGCCATCAATTTGTAATCAATGCAAGCATTTTCTGGTTTGGCCATTTCCTTTGAGAACAAAATTAGCAAATAATTTCAGTGGCTACTTTTCCCGCTAATCCTAGTTGCAAAGTGCAAAGGTGATGGGGGATTTGTACTTATCCAATCCTGCTTGCCGCTTGGCTGCCGAAAAGATAACTTTTTATAGCCTTGTAATGAAAAATGTAGGTTGTATACATCTAGACTATTGGTTGAAAATGAAGATTAGAATCGATAGATACGCACACTTGTTTAAAATGCAAGCAATAATATACATATCAAAGAAGTGCGTATTCACTTTGAAGATTATAAATCAAAAATCTATTTTAAACCGCTCGATATTCATTTTTTTACCAAGACATCAAGTAGTTCAACAAGTACCCTTTTTACATACACAGTTATTTAAAGGGAACCAACATGGAATAGACAAAGCAAGAGCCACACGACATGAAAGAGTTGTCAACACCAATAATAATGACGTATTCACATGAATGATAGAAAGCCGACAACTTAAACCACAAGTAGAAGAGCGAGAAGGTACAAACTTCTCGTAATCCAGAGTGATGGAAAAAAATATTTATTGTAAAATAAATTATATGCATGTGTTTCAACTTTAGAAAAAATATATATATAAGCAATTTAAAAGTAAAAATTTTGATCTCTAAGCCACATGCACTTCCCCAATTAAATGCACTGCTATAAAGCAATGCTTTGCTACAAACAATTACAGTGAATATAACATGATTTCGTTCATTCATTTACTTTTTGACTTTTTGCCCCCTCGGTTCATTAATTATACAGGTAACATTATATATTGTTGGTTTTGTGACCCTTTATTATGCATCAACTGTCAATTATCATCTCAACTTATTAACAGCACAAAATTATGATGTATGTCCAAAATTTAGACAGCCCAAGATTATTATAGGGAGAATTAAGATTGTTTTAAAAGTGATTGTGCACTATCTAATTAGTTAATTAAGTGGGTTTTGTCTTCTACTCTCTTATTCCTCTCAAAAAGAACAGAAAGATTATATTCATTTATTGGGCCACTCAAATTGTTTTTTATAATGCTGGTTAACGATCACAAGAGAACAAATAACATTACCTTGCATTATGTGGATTTCTCAGTAGACGAGATATTAAAACTTGAGATTTCATCTTAAAAGTCAGTCTTATTAAGAGAAGTCCACCAAGTCTTTTTATGTTGGTTAATGTTTTTATTATATATAATCTATATGAGATCATCCCTTAATAGGAGAGAGGTTAGGATTATTGTTCTTATAATTCTTAAATATTAAAAAGTGTCTATGTTTTCTTTTATAAAAAACCGATTAAAAGATAGCCGATAGATTATTCTCTTATAATTCTCTTATATATATATATTCATTCTTAAATTTTTTGTAATAATTATTTATTTTAATGGGGAGTTGCGTGATCATGCAATGCTTTATTGTCACAACGAAGAAAGAAAGAATTGGAATTTCTTCTTTAAGTAAACTAAATGAAACGTGTATGGTAGGATTGACTTTGCATTCTGGAGTTGGATCAACTACTACTAGTGCCAAAAGTGCTATGTTTGTGAATTCAATTTCAGGTAGGTCTTAAATGCGATCCATTGAGTAAACCAATCGTCGACGCCATGACTTCATTGCTCCCTCCAACGCATTTCATACGATGATAAATAGTAATTCAACATGTTTCCTTCGTTGTAAATATGATAAAATTTGCATTTCAACTCATGGTGTAATGACAACACGTGAAACAAATTTTGAAACTCATTTACACATAGGCCGTTCATGGTCGCATTAACACTTGCTCACACTCTACAAAGTGTCATTGCCAAACCTTCCCAGTCCCTAAAGTAATTACTCTTTGCTTGACCTCACATTTATTGAGAGTGCGACTCAATTTCTCTCTTTTTTCTTTTTCTTTTTTTTTAAAGAAAGGAATTTTATTCATTTATGGAATCAACTTGAAGTACATCATTAATCATAACGCGAGGAAAATCAAAATACATAGTAGGACTTGACAAAGAACAAGAGTGTGATCTCAATTATGCGAATAGAAACTGAATGATTAGTTTCTATGTACAACCTGCGATAAAAAGAGCAAGTCTATTTGTACAAAATTTTTGTGCCATTTTTTTTAAAAACACAAGTGTCTCATGTGATAGTTGTAGATTTAAAATATGATGTGATGTGATGTCAGATCTGTACATGTAACAGAATTTTGATTAAAAAAGGACCGAAAATATTAAATCACGAGCTATGTATAATAATTCATAATAAAATCACCAGCTATGTAAATTGCCAAAAAAATAAAAATAAAAATAAATAATTAAATAAAAAATAATTGTCCGGGCAATTTCCTGTTTGTTAATTTGAAAACCACGGAATTTTCAAAAATTAAAGTTGAAATCTAGTCAATGTAATCTTTTTTATTACAATTACAGAGGGATTGGAGGAGGAAATCAAACCCTTAATTAAAGTTTGGGAACTAACTAAGACGTCATTAGATCACATGTGTATTACTAGTCAACTTAATTCTTAAATTAATCAAAATGCACTAATTCTTACTTCTAGAAGGAATAATACTATTTATCTAGATTGGAGACCGGTTTCCAGTCTAGTTGTTTCCTTATTAACTGTCAAATGAATTAATCCTTCTATATTTATACATATCCACTCATCCCCAAATTTAGTGATGTCAACTAGACTAGAGATCAGTGTAGATAAATAGCATCACTCTTCTAGAAACCTAGCATGGATCTATTAGAAAAATAGTCATTTTGGACGTAACTTTGAGTGCTATCCGGTTATTAAGTTTTGAGATATGAATTCTGATTTGTGTTCTCTTTATCAAAAGCTTCAAAATCATATATCTATTTACCCAAAATGATTGTTGGGTGAATGAGAAATTGAGCCTCAATGTTTGTCACGAGAAATGAGTTTAAGTGTTGGGAAACTTTGTTCCATATTGAAAAAATAGTATTTCAATGACTCGTTTAAGTCTGTTTACATATATATAATGTGTAAATTTTGTAGCTGAGACACTGATCAAAAATACACTCCAAATCATTGAACTTGTGTGTGAGCGCAGCCAGCGTACACAAATGTCGGACCGGAAGTCGGCGCCTAGTCTGATCAAGTTTTGCTAAAATAAGCTATGAATTCTTTAAACACTTAAACCACGTGTTGAAATGTGAAGAGTTATAACGGGTGACTCTTGAGGTTGTTGTCATTCAACTCTTATGAATTCACATTTATTTTTAGGCTTTTTACATGCCTAGCGTTGCCTATATAAAGGACCAAGTTTGGCCTTTTTTATAGAACGAGTTGAAGACACGAATTCTCCACATATTTCTTACCATACATTTTCTTATTGTGATACTGTTCGGGCACATTTTCTGTTCACCTGGGTAGGAACTTCATTGCTCTGTTCTAGCGGTTTTCTTCCAGGTCTCGACTGTTGTATACTGAGAAACAGACGTCCAGCATATTGTGGACAAATCTGTTTTAAGAAAACTGTGTTAAACACATGTCTCGGTCTTTTTGTTTACGTTCTGTTTATGTTCTGTTTCTAACAGAAAGCTCTGTTTACATTCTGTTCACGTTCTGTTTCTAACCAAAGGTTCTGTTTACACTTTGTTTACGTTCTGTTTCTAACAGATGTATTTTGTTCACATTCTGTTTACCTTCTGTTTACGTTCTATTTCCTAACGGAGGCTTCTGTTTTCTAATAGAGGTCTCTGTTAACGTTATGTTAACTTATACTGCTGAAGTTTCTAACAAGATCAACATTCCACGCCAATTTTTGGGCTGCACCATCTATAGTTCTAGTTGTATTTTAAAATAAAAAGAAATCCTTATAAATTCACGTGAAATTTGATAGTGGATATTTTTCTGTTAACACCTCACCCTCAACAAGAAGCTCAATGTATATCATTCCTTAAGTAGTATATATATGTTGATATAATAAATGGAGTAAGAAGATATTGATCATTCATATGTAGTGTTAGTGTGTTACGGTCAATAGGTTTGCATGTTTTTATGTTAACCTTTATGTGTAGAGAAAATATTTAATCGCCCTTCGATAAAAATGTTAATGTATCAACCATCACACAATGATATACGTATAAAACATTTTTAAATATAATTACAAAAGTAAATTAGCTATGTGGTTCAACTTGTGCTAATAACTTAAAGAGTTGTGTTATACTTACATAAAAAACTTACAATTTTCTTATACAAGGCCTAACAATGTTATGTTTTCTCTCACATTATACAACTTAAAATCACATAACAATTCAATAGTGCAAATACATTGTGTGAAAAAATTATGGCATTTTTAATGTCAAAGGAGCAATTCTAGGGGACATGAAAAGAGACATTATTATGTGACATTTTCATATGACATATATTCATTGGGTGATGATTACATAACTACTTTTTCATCATCCAATACAAGTGTACCAGATAAGAATGTCACCTAATAATGTCCCTTTTTTATGTCTTACAGAATTTTTCATGTAAAAGAGGCTTTTCTGAAACAAACATTTACACATTGACACAAGTTCATCGTAAATAGACATAGGGTGAGCACTGAATTTTTAGGGCCCTCTTGTCGTGATAATAGGGAGAAAAAACTCGTCTAGATACTGCTTAAACTCACACTTTACCATGTAATCATCACATTTGATCACATATTACTATGCTTGCACCAATACTTGATTTTAACTTTCGATGTGTTTTCATACTTTGCGCTTTTAAGGCAATTATAAACAATTATATATGATTTTGATCAAACACTAAACATATTATACCGCCGTTACAAGACTAGACATCTTATTGATTTAACACCACATTCACCATATAATGCCACACGAATGAAAGTTATATGATTGTGATTTTTCATATAATATACTCTGATACACGTTAGATAACTTTATGTCACTATATAGTATTATATATATAGCGTTAAAATTGAGACTACGAACATTTAGGGCTACCTCGTTTCTACTTATAGGGCTTGTTTGAAGCTCTTTAAATTTTTAATTTATAAAGTGAATTTATAAAGAATTGAAATGAGTGATGGAGATTTAATTAAAATTTGAAATGTAAGATAATTATTGAGTAATTGTTAAATCAATAGTCAAATCATAGTAAATAAATTTATAAAGAGAAAATTTAAAGGGATCAAACAAGGCCATATACGGCAATCTACGCCTATTTGATTTTGCGCAGCATTGTTATTGGCCACGTGTCCAAAACAGCCAAGTTTCGTGTCTCTATAGGTGACTCTATCAGTCCTCCTCCTCCTCCTCCTCTTCCTCCCTCTGTCCATTACACATACCTTCGGCTCCTGTTGTCTCTCTCTCTCTCTCCTCTCTCTCGCCGTGGAGAGAGAAAATAAGAGAGAAGAAAGAACAAGAAAAACTCTCTATTAAGCTCCGTTCACCATCTGTACTCTTCTGTTCATTCTCTCTCTCGTCGCCCACTAGGCGTTTTCTCTCTATATATACACACATATACACACACATCTCCATTGTAAAATATACCGCCAATTCACATTCTCAATTTCATCTCCCCCAAAATGAAGCTTAAACATCCGTCTAATTCCGCTTCCCAAACCCTAACCTCCTCCGACACGCGGTTGCTCGTCCGTGAGACGCTTCGCATCAGCGCTAAACTGGCCTCGGCGCCTCCGCCAGCGGCGGTGCCCGAACAGCCATTGATTCGGGATTCCAGCTTTGGCGGACTTGTCGAGGACCATTTTGTTGATTCAAGTTTCAGATTGATCTGCTGCGAGGAGATCGATGGCAGACGGTGGAATTACTTTGCTGATAATGATAGTATCACAACTAAGGGTTCAAAGAAATTTAGGAAGAATTCTATTCGTGCTGTTAGCCTGCAGACTCCCCAGGCACCTTTTGACGTAAATGTTTCTTGTCTTGTGTTATTGGGCTCACTTTCTTTCCAACTCTGGAAAAACACGCATATTTTTCTTAGAATCATTTTGAGTGACAACGAATAATTTTACAGCTAATGAAATTTAGCTTCTGGACGTCTGTTATTTTGCATCTGAATCTACATTGGTTTATTAAAAAAGGTGATGACTTGCCATTTTATGAACTAAAATATTGTTGGTAGAGTTTTTTTATTAATCAATTGCTTACAGTATGGACTCTTTTGGTGTGATAATTTGCTCGATTTCAATTTGAGAAGTCTATAAAAGAAAAATATTATAACCACATCTTCCCCCATTTGCTGAATTTTTGCAGGAGAACTTGTATACTTCTTGTTGTAAGATTTTTGTTAGTCAGATATGGTTCATATATTGTATAATCATAATTCCTATGACAATATCTGAAAGTTATATCTGGGAAGGTGTTAATCGGGGTCAACATTATGAAGGAAACTGAGATAAAATAGGCAATCGTTCTCTCTCTAATGCATATTACACAAATATCTATGAAAAGTTTAGTGGAAGTCAATAAGAAGGGGAACTGGATTAGTAGCCTAAAATAAGAATAATTATATTGTGGTTGCAAAATAAATCTTTTCGGTTTGGTGCAGGGTTTGATGGCATTCGTTCGGTCCTATGTAGTCCCTGAAGGTTTTCCTGACAGCGTTACACCTGCTTACGTGCCGTACATGACATGGAGAGCATTGAAGGTATTTAATTATGATAATACCATTGAGCACATGATATACAATGGTCTATTTTGCTGGATTTATACCTTTAGTTGTTTCCCACCTCCTGCAGAGTAATGACGGTTATTGTTCCTTCTATTGTAGCACTTTTTTGGTGGAGCAATGGGTGTTTTCACAACCCAAACGCTACTAAATTCAGTAGGAGTATCTAGAAATCAGGCTGCACCAGGTGCTGTAGCTATCAATTGGATTCTCAAGGTATGCAGGAGAACTAGTGGAAGTATTTCAATTGTTAAACATATATGAGCATTTTTGCATTGGTTGTTTCGTGGAATTATGCAATTACTTTGTTGTGTTCATGCTTGGTGTATCCTTTGAGTGGATTGGAAGGAAGTGTGTTAGTAAGGGAAAAAGGGATATGATCCCATGGTTTTGATAAGGTGTGACTCAGAAGCACCTCCAAGTAGCATGGTTTGAGTAGAGACTCAATTTTTGCCTGTAAATGAAAGAAGCCATTTGGGAGGGCCCATCAATGCCGACTAACCAATGAAAAACCTTAACCCCAATATATTACCAGTCTACCCCACTCGCTCATCACTCCAAGAACTCCAGCAACTGAAAGTCTGAAAGAAGCTTCTTCACAAGGTTCCAGGAAGGCAGTAAATGTTTGTTTTGGATATTTTCTTTTGTTTTTGTAACTCTTTCTATATTCAATCTGCCTTTTGATTTAATAGTGATTTCCCAATATAGTCAGTCACTGCGGTGACGTTTCTGTAGAAATAAAGTGAATATTATATTCATATGATTCTTTTTGGATTTCTGCTCAAAGCAAGATGTTATAAACAATAGTGGTGACTTATCCTATGTATATTCAGTCAACAAGGAATATCAGAAATCTTGGCTTCTACTTCTTAATATACGTTTTTATCTGTTCTGTTCTACTTTTGTGGTTTCTCAAGATTTCTTAACTAAATTTTAGATAGAACGAGAACATTGAGATGCTGCCTTCAATCTTCACCTAATAACAGTATAGAGGAGCTAGTGTTAATTAGGAATCCGTCCTGTCACTATGCACTTTTGTGTAACATCATTTTTTTGCAGATAACTCTTGTAGGAACTTAGAAATTGAAGCTCCAAGAGATAAAATTTTACGAGGCAACAACAGAAAAACTGAAAACTAAAGTGTATCAGATAATGTTTTATATCTGGATAGTAGAGTCCATGAATCTCTGCTATTCATGTTCCTCGTGACATTCATCTGTCACAGAACCAATTGAAACTGATGATTCATTTATTTATTTTTATCACAATGGAGAAGAGGTTTTATTTGCTTTAACATTTTTATCTTCATTTATCTGAAGCACAGTTGTAGAGCTCTTCCTTCAGACCCGTTTGTATTTTTTCATGCATTTGTTAATTGTGATTCTAGGGAACTTTATTTTCCACTAACCCATTGCCTGTGGTGTGGCTATTTATAGGATGGCGCTGGACGGGTTGGGAAGATGCTTTTCGCACGGCAAGGAAAGAAATTTGATTATGATCTAAAGCAGGTATTTTTAGTGTTTAGGTTTGGATTGATGATAATTGTCAGTCAACATTGGTAAGATTCATTGTTGGTGGAAACATCACAAATATAACTCCTCATTTTGATGATTCTTCATTTCTCAGCTTAGGATTGCAGGTGATCTTTTAATGGAGCTTGGGGCTGGGGTAGAGCTTGCAACTGCAGCTGTTCCACATCTATTTCTTCCATTAGCATGTGCTGCCAATGTGGCCAAGGTTTTGTCTATTTCTCATTATTTCTTAATGTGTTGCTATGGAGAACTACCTCCATTGTTTAATCTATCTTCATGGTCATGTAGAATGTTGCTGCTGTTACATCAACCTCAACTCGAACTCCAATATACAAGGCCTTTGCTAAAGGAGAAAATATTGGAGACGTGACTGCCAAGGGAGAATGTGTTGGAAATATTGCTGACCTGGTATTCTTGTTTGAGCTATCCTATCTGTTGGTATTTCCAATTTAATTTTTCTGGCCAGGATACAATCCCCCATCACCCACCCACGAACTTGTTGATCGATACAAGGAAATCGGAACCAGGTTTTTGATATCTTTATTGCTTGAACAATTTCTGGAGTTAATTTCGCTGGCCTCTACATTCCTTTCTTACATTATTCCAGTTTCCTAATCCTGGATTGCTTTTGAAAAAACAGTTCAAGTTTCCAAGATATTAAGAACTTGTTCTTTGGAGCTTTATGTAAAGCAAAAAATATCAATACCAACCACATATTCGGAAAACAGATTTTCACACTTCCCAATAATCTTTCTTTACATTCCCACCACACATTCTCATATACGAAAAGCTCCCAAGAACAAGCTTTAATAGTTTTTCTTCACTTAACCCCATTTATTTCTTTTTTCCAAGCCACTTCATAGTCTTTTTATTTTTTATTTTTAATTATATTATGGAAAAGGGAAGCCACTTCATAGTTAGGTTCAAACTAGAAAAACATTGCTATGTTGTTCACTGCTCAATGTACAAATATGTACATAGAGGGTGGTACTGTTTGTTGTTGAACTTCTTAGTCATTATTTAAAACAATAGAAAAAAATATCCTTGTATTGGAAATTTTACTTTGCCTTGGAATTTAATGGTTGTCTTAAATAATGACTTAGCAGCTTAACCTGGAACCATATGGGTTAAATTATTCTCGCATTTGCATATATTTGATCTATTATGTTAGAACTAATACAGTCAATGTTTTTGCTTGTGAAGCTTGGAACTGGACTGAGCATCTTGATTTCTAAAAGAAACCCATCTTTACTGACCACATTCTCTCTGCTCTCATGCGGATATGTGATGAGCTCTTATCAGGAGGTTGGATTTTGAATACATCTTCAACACAACCACCCTATCATTCATTTCCTTCCCTTTTCTTTCACAAGAGCGATTTTATAAGACAACACTGATAAAAATTTTGAATGCATCATCTGTCATTTCAGGTCAAATCTGTTGTGCTGCATACTCTAAATCGTGCAAGATTCACTGTTGCGGTAGAATCCTTTCTCAAGTCAGGTTAGGCTCGTGGCAGTGTTTCTTCTGGACTCTTTTGTTTTTTTTTTTTTTTGGGGTGGGGGGGGGGTTCCTCTGTCCAAATATTTGACTTTTAGAAATCTTTGGAGCTTCAAAGTAAAAATTCTGTAGCATTGCTAGCTGGCTTCATCAGCATTTTTATAATCAATCAAGTTCCATGTGAAAATTGCATTTCTAAGTAACTGAAGTTGAGGGAGCGCATTTACCAAAGTGACAGATCCTTCCACGAGTTAGGGGGATGTCATATCCTTCTTAAATATAGCTGCACTAGGAACTTGCTACATGGTGTCTCTGATGTGTGATATAACTTGTGCTATATTTGTTTTTCAGGACGAGTTCCAACTTTGCAAGAGGGAAATTCAATGGAAAATATATTCAGTTTTCCATGGTCAAGGCACAGACCTATTGTTCTTGGTACTTGCAAAGACTGTTTCGTGAATGCAGTCGTTTTCTTTGCATCTGGCTGTCACATCATTTCACTTTTGTAGAACTTGAACCAAATTCAACCTGTTTGTAGGGTCAAGATTCAGAGATGCATTCCAAGAACCTAACTCGTATCTGGCAGTGGAGCCTATTTTTGAGGTAATGCTCCTTACCGACATGAAGATGACAATTAGACGATGCAGTTTTGACTGTCACATTTAACTGATGGACACTGGCTGGAAAACCAAACTGTCTGGGATTTGTTGAATTTTCTTGTGTGCATATTTGTGCCTGTAGTGACGATTCTATTAAATTGCTCACATTCTTATTTCCATTGGCAACAACTGATAGGTTGCATTGTGATTTTTCCTGATTTTTCTGAATGCAGAAAGAGGAATATATTGTGTCATATAATCCTTCCAAGGGAAATATATATGCCTTGTTCAAGGATCAAGCAAAGTCTGATGACATACTGAAAGCAGCTTTTCATGTTAGTTCCAACTGCCTCATTTTTTTCCCCGAAATTCTTTTGATAGTTTTTCTAACTTCACCTTATATTATAGGCTCACGTGCTTCTCCACATTATCCGCACCTCCAATCAGAAACAGTCTTCCTCTAGGAGACAACAAGAGCATGACCTTTCGACCTTGGTTCCAACATCGTCCAATCTTCAAGCTCATATAGCAGAATCTTACAAGATGGTGTCAGCTTTGTACGGGCCTTTCAAGAACAAGGCAAAGGAACAGGTGAGGGAAAGCCCAACAATGATCTATCCATCTTTCCCCTCATATTTATATGGAATTACTTCTTTGAAACTGCATGTACACACATGGGTATTTACTTGTTAAGTTTCATCATATGACTGATTCTATTTGTTGGATTGATATCTAAGTGTTCCCTTGATTATGAGCTTTAAACAGAAGATAGATCAAACCGAAAAATTGGAGCATGCCACATGTTAGGTTGTGCAATATTATTGCCTTGCCTTACCTGACCCAAGAAGCTGTGGGTTTCCTTTGTCAATGAGACGGCCTGTATTTAGTCGTTATGCACCCTAAGAGGCTTCCCTTTCCTCCTCCATAATTTTCAAAGTACCAGTTTATGAAGATTGAAGAACTCCCAGCAAAGTTACAGAAATGATATCACTTGGATGGAGGAAATAATTGGAATTAGGAGAAAGGAGAAAGCAAACATATGATATTATGTTTGTGATTACCTTGCTTCTCGTCACCTGCTGATGATTTTATCTTCTTACAGGGATGGGTAATGTCAGAATCTCTACTTAATCCTGGAAGAGCTCGGCTGTGTCAGTTGGTCAAATAAGATGCGCTGGTTTTAAATAATTCTGCAGAAATTTGGTGACTGATTCTAAAGCCCTCAGTTTGTTCATCATATTAAAATAGTTAATCAAGCATGTTGGAAACTGTGGTGCTAGAAATTGTGGCATAAATATATTGGATACGGCTTGTTATTCAACTTCAAAATCGTGCAAAGCATGCATGCAGAAGTACCGGTGGATTTTTGCATTGAACAAATTAGCAACTCTACTTTTTGGATTCAACATACAAGATCTTCCAGAGGCACTGAAGATTTTAATAGTGTATTTGGAGCAGCAGCGGTGAGTACTGGTTGTAGTATTTATTTTAGTTTTACCTTCTCCCTCTTAGAATTATCTTGTCTATATGTAGCTCTCTGTGTAATGTATATTTAGTTATAAGGTTTTCTTAGTTTCTCCCTTGATTTCTGTGTGCTTGTAGACTTTAGTGAGAGAATACGTATGGCTATAACAGTTTTCTGTTGGCTTTTTTGTGAAAGATAAATGTAATAGTTTCCATCAATTCTCCAAATGCTGTCGTCTTCCTGCCCGCATTTCCGTTATTCCTTTTTAGTTACTTTTATCCAATTCTCTTCTTCCCAGAATGTGTTTCAATGGCGGTGGATGGGTGTTTTGTAACTTGTATTAATGATATTTATTTTATGTAGAAATTTATTTATAAATACTAAAGTGGCGAACCTCTACTCCGTGAGGCGAGACTACTTTGAGAACATAGGTGACACGGTCGGTGACCTCACTTAAAATGTCTGAGATAATCGCACCTCCTTTTATAGAGGTGTACGATCGGCTGAAATGGGCAAAGGTGCTCATTGGACAGGAGTACCATGTGAATGCTATGTGCCCCGGCTTACCTAAGTTTTTAATGGAGATCGTCAGAGCAAATTGCAGAATAGCGTCTCAGGCTATGCTAACAACATTAAATTCAGAGACCGATATTTGAATCTCCAATGTAAATGCAGAACCAATGCAACCCTAAAGGGGTCCACGAGTCGGTATAAATCGTTGCCTGCTTCTTCGGTGTCATTTTCGTTTTGGATTTTTGTCTACACTTGTCTTTTCAGCAAGGAAGTTTTTCTTTCCCCGCTGGGTCGGCTCGTAAGTGAATCAATCCGGCCCTGGCTGAACCTGATTTTCACGAGATGATGGCTCATTGGACAGTAACACTAGCAGCCCTTCCACCTTACTAGTCGAGGCGTGGGACGAGTTAGAAAAATTTAGCCCTGTACCTTCTCCAAACCCGCTTCATTGCAATCAGTAGCTGTCCAGCTAATCGGATCCGTCCATCACAAGCCTAGCTCAAGGCAAAGCCTGAGTTGTACTTATTTTGCCATACCAACTTTGAGATATACATTATCCTACTTGGGATGAGTACGGTACTCCAAGTAAATGGGGAACTGATAAGAGAATATACGGGGTCTAGTTTATTGTTTAATTGAGATTTATGCACACATTTCTTGTTCTCATTTCTTAGGAGCACTGGAAATTTTTCCCTACTTGGGCCGCAACTCTCAAAATTTTTTGTTTTTTGTTTTTTCTTAAATATTTATTTCTTGATGTGAGTGCTTAACAAAATGACTGATTTTGATGCAAAAAGAAAAATAAAATAAAATAAGGAAAACGGTTAATAAATGTTTATGCGGGTAGATAGATAGGTCAGTATACTGACAGCACAAAGGCCCTTAAATGTAGTTGAGTATACATGGCTCGGAATTTATTAGGTCCCATAAATCAAGGGGAGGAAAAGGGGCAGATTTTGGCCGGTCAAGTTTTTGGGTACTTGCTTTCCTGGACCCAAACCCTAATAAATTTGTCTTGTGCCTAAATTAGAGAGAAGTCTCAACCCTATTTGAACATCTTCAATCCTCTCTACACCTTGGTTTGGTCATGGATTTTTGAGATATATAGAGCCGAGATATGTTGTCTCCTGCTAAAGTTTTAACACCTTGACGCATCAGCTCTTGTAATAATTAGTAAATGGTAAGACGTTACTAATGGTACCATCAGTTACTATGTATCTGCAAACAAGAGTTGATGTCGCAAGTTTAATAGTTCTCGTCATACGCATGTTATTATTGTTTAAAAATAGAAATCCGTTAAATTCTGTCCGTTCACATATTTTCATGAACTCTAAATATTACACAATTCTCACATATTTATTTTATTTTTAGTTCCACAAGAGATGAAAGCCAAGGGAGCGGATTATTGAGTTAATATGGAAGTCAATTAGAGCACACACAATGGATGTGTTAAATCGCCTTTTTAATGCTATGTGTTAGTTACAAGTAAAAAATAGAGCTACAATATAGGTGTTAATAAATGCGCTAAAGGTATTTTTTTTTTAGCTTCAAGTTAAAATTAATAGTGGCATTCCCTTGCTCACTGTTCATTTAATTTATATTGTAATTGTTGACTTTAGACTTGTGGGGAAATAAACTATAAAAATTGACCAATAAACTTTATTTGTAATTAAATTTAACACATTCAATGTGTTAATTTTAACATCTCCAATGTATTAGTTATTAATAGCTAAATTTAAATGGTATTTATGTGGTAAATTAAATTTAACAACTCTATTGTGGGCGCTCTTATGTGATGAAGATGGAGGGATAGATTCTGTGGTGACTTTAGGCGTAGGAGTAAACAGTGAGTGATGCACGTGAATAAGCCAGAATAATTGTAATCAGACGGAGTTAGGTCGGATTTTATTACATAGCTATGTACCATGGAAAATTTTTGATGATGTAACATATAATTACTATGTTTCATACTCAAAATTTTCTCATTATTCCCTATGCAAATACAGTGTTTTTGACTTGTCAGGGTAACAAAATTATAAGGCAGACAAGTACTATAGTAATTTTTGTGTTTTTTTTTTTTGAACTTTGGAATTTTGTTGGGTCTTCATACATCCAGTCAAAAGGGGAAAGAAATTCTAATACTAGAGTATCTAACATAGAGTACTCCTCACCAATAAAAAATTCACATGTATATTCAAGGGTTGATTTTTACAATAAATTGGGGCACTTTTGTCGACAGATCAGTTTTTAATTTGTCCAATATAAGGTGGACTATGGCACTCTCAGAGTATTAGATTTTTGTTCCTGGTGAAAACAAAGGACACACTTTAGAGTGACTACTCTACCACTCTGTGATATATCTTATTTCCCAGCTTGGATTCTATATGTTCGATTCCACAATGAATTATAGGTTTACCCATTAATTAGAGTTTAAAAAGAGTACTTTGAGCCTTTTATAAGTAATGGTTAAACCGACTATCACAATGTCTATCACATAAAGAAAGTTTGAACGGGATTTTGATATTTCTCAATTCTCTCGTTAGCACTTAATTGATTTGGCGAATGGTGCTCCATGATGCCGCTCAGAATAAAATGCGGAAGGTTGATGGGACTTAGATATTTGAGAATACACACGAAAAGAGACAAGACTATAATTACATGGTTAAGATCGTTATCTTATTTTTCATGCCCGTTGTATAGCGGCCGGGGTAGGATTTGTCAATTCGAAATATTTCAATGTTGTTGATAGACTTCACTATACATCTCATTTTCATTTATTTGTCCACAAGTTTCCCAAATTGGACAAGAAATTGACGGGACATTTCTAAGAAAAAGATGTTGCAATGTAAGAATAATAATAATAATAATAATAATAATGATTGATAGTAATCTAACATTGAAACTTAGGTTTAGTCTGAAACCGAGTTATATTTTCCCATATTAACGACCTTGATAACTTCAACTGTGAATGATAAGAGGGACCACAACGACACACTCATCCTCCGTGCCAAACTTTGCGTTAAGTGAAATTATAACATTAAAGCTGAGACGAAGCCACACAATTCAGTAACGAAAATGAAAACTCTGTCTATATTTTTCATAGTTGTCTATCGGTCTCTAAACCTGAGTGATGGAAGATGGCTATGTACGGTAGCTAGGAATATTTACATTATTTTACAATTTTATTCAATCCATGGTGATATTGAGTATTTAGCAAATCCAAGGGATAATAATAATAATATTTATTATTAATTAATAAAGGAACCTTTCTACATGATCAGGAGTTCATACACAACAGTGTCACTTCATTCTACAGTACTGAAATCACTCATAATCAAAGCCAGTTTCCTGAACTACATTACTTAAACAGTGTCCTTATTAGATATATAATAAAACTAGTCCTAAATGCAGAGATCCAATGGAATGGAAAAGTGAGAGACCCAAAATAAGAAGGGGCCCAAAGAAAAGAAAAGACCATAATTATAAGTAGTTTCAGTAAATGGAGTTAACATAAAGCCAGTAAAAATGATGTTTGAGTTTGTTCTCTAAACTGGGTTTTGAGGATTGGATTGATTCATGTTTTTCTTGGCAAGATTGTGCTTGTTGTTGTGCATCCAAACCTTTAAAACTCTTCTTTTGATACCAACTTCTTGACAGAACTGTTGCACCACCGCCTCCTCTTGCTTTTGTATTTTCCACCCAACTTTCTCTGCAAAGTTGAGCATTTTCTCCTTTTGTTCTTGAGTGAACTTTGTTCTGAATCTCTTCTTGACCAGCTGGGGTGGCCGGGAAACAAGTCCGCCACCTCCGCCACCACCTCCGCCGCCGCCTTCCTCCTGCTCATCTGACTCTGAAGGAAGTGACCCCATGTTGTAGGACATTATCATCTGGTGTGGTGGCACTGGTCTAGAAGAAATGAGTGTTCCAGTTTGGTATCCCAAAGCATCTGGCCCCAGAATCCCCTTGTGGTGTCCAAGAAAATACTTTCTCCCGATTCTTGGGTTCTGATAATAATCACAAAAAGAGGGCTCTCCTTCAACTTCTTTTCTGTGGAAGTTTCTGTGGCAGTTGCAGGCAGAGCAAGTCAGAGCTTCTAGAGTGCCGTCTTCCCCACTGGGCATGAATTCTCCACAGCCATCAACGGCATTTCCACCCATGGCTGCTGCATGGTTCTTGAGGCACTCTCTGTACCTGACCATTTTCTTGTTGTAGGGCACATGGTCCTCAAGTGTGGGGCCATTTGAGGCCATTTGTGTGGGAACTGAAGGTGCATGTATAATATGATTGTGGGCAGCAGAGTCATGGTGGATCAAGTGGCCATGTCCCCCACCACCATATGTACTGTTAATTGGGAGTGGAATTGGAATCTCCACTTCCTGACTTGGAATTTCCATTTCTAGCCCCTCCTCTCTTTGCCTATTGTGTACACTGTGTCTATCTTTTTTTGGAGACCAAAAGAGAAGCAAGGCCTAAATTAATGATTAAATTAAAGTTGTTGGTTTGCTGACTAGAGAATTCCTAATATGTTTTTCTTAATAATTGTCCTCTCTTTTTGGAACAAACACTCTACAAAACTAGGAAACACTCAGCACCTTGTTCAAACCAGAATAAACACCTATGAGTCTGGATGTGGAAAGAAGCTGCCCATAATGAGAAGATCATGAACCTCTCTCTCTCTCTCTCTCTTTGAAGTATTTCACTAGCTAGTGTCTCAGTTTCTTGATCAGGAATTATGAAGTGAATGCAGAAAAAGGGTACTCAAAATCTCTATCCACTCTGCAGTACTCCTGTAAGAAGAAAATGATGTTCAAAAGTTAGAAGGACATAATATATATGTTATAAGACTAATACACAGTACAGCAATGAAGAAGGAAAGTAAAATTATTGACTCTCTGATAATCTTGAAGTTAAACAGACCTTCAATGGCAAAAGACAAGAGGTAAGAGCGAGAGGTGCTTTTGGAGCTAAGAAAACAGCACCATTTGGAATTAACAAAGCATAAAAATAGTAGCGGAAGGTTATGAAGAAGAGAGAACAGCAAAAGGATTTTAGAGAGAGAGAGAGAGAGAGAGAGAGAGAGAGAGAGAGAGAGGAGTTTTGCAGGTTGGTTTGGGAAGTGAATGAACAACAAAACATGAGGTTTTAGTAGTAGTGAGGAGCATAAAAAGGGTTGAGAGGAGAGAGAAAGAGAGTGAAAAAAGCCGATTTTTTACGGACAAAGAGGAATCAGAGAGTGAGTTTTAGAGAGAGAGAGAGAGAAGGCCATAAAAATTAAAGTGATTTGCTTTGCTTTGCTTGCACTACTACCAGGCATCAAGTTTACGCCATATAGAGAGCAGAGCACTGTGTCAGAAGAGAGCGTGGAGAGACAAAGGAAGAGAGTGTGGAGAGACAAAGGAAAAACCTCTGTGTGTGTGTGTGTGTGAGAGAGAGAGAGAGAGAGAGAGAGAGAGAGAGAGAGAGAGAGAGAGAGAGAGAGAGTTTCTTCAAATTCAATTTAGCAAAATATTCCCAAAGTGCTTAAAAAATTCAAGCTTTGAACTTTGCTTAGTGCAACCATGCCTGGCTAGAACTGTTACTATAGTTGGATAGGCAAGAACTGTTGGGAAAGTCCATCTTTTGCTTTAATTACTACACATTTCTTTATACTATTAACAAAAGGGTTTGGCTCCGATACCGCTCCGGTTTGCCCATTAGTCGCTATGGGTTTGGCATTCACAACCCTCTATCGAATAACCTGTAATATATAGTCTCGTTAAACAATCCAATGCATTGATCATCCACGCATTGATACGTCATCGAATTGCTGAAATCATGTTGTTACATCATAATAAGTGGAAAATCCTTTTTTTTTTTTTTGCCAACCAAGAAAATCTATTCTTGATTGATGTGCAAATCTAATTCATGCAAAGCTTTCCGTGTCTCATAATTATAAGACTCATGATATATTTACATTGATGATTAATGCAAAACAACCCCCATAAATACTACCTTTGCTATGTGTATGTTATCCCATGCACCTCATGTGATTAATATTTAATGTGCATAAAACTTTGTCACATGCATTCTTTTAAAATTAATAATTATAATTATTACAAAAATACTTTCATTTTATAAATCAATCACTACCTTTTTTTTTTTTGTTGAGTGATAACCCTATAACACATGATAAGATCCTACTGATTTAATTTATATATCAGAGTAATTTTGTCATGACTCGTGATGACTCAGTGTGTTTATAAATAAATAGTTATTCGAGGGCTCATCGAGTTTATTATAGAGGAAGACGTGTACGTGCGTATGTGCGGGTGCGCGTGTGTATGTAGTTTG
Organism: Nyctanthes arbor-tristis; assembly: GCA_963692815.1. Lineage (NCBI taxonomy): Eukaryota > Viridiplantae > Streptophyta > Magnoliopsida > Lamiales > Oleaceae > Nyctanthes > Nyctanthes arbor-tristis. The sequence continues at coordinate 5,906 of CAVNYN010238283.1, read as the reverse complement.
AAGGAAAAATGATGATGGTGGATGGATCACATATGGTGAAAATCGAGGCAGAAGGTGGCAGTGATAACTGGGGCTGTATAGCTCAAAACAGTAAAAATAGCAACTGGGTTATTTCTTGTGGGCAACAGACAACAGTAAAAATAGCAACTGGGTTATTTCTTGTGGGCAACAGACTTACGTAGGCAGAGAAACTTATCATAATTTTTCACAAAAAGTACTTTTGTATTTTCCTGTGTATTCATTGACAAATACTTGATTTTTTCTTTTTCAACTTACAGTTCTGGGTTTTTATAATGAAAATGAATAATACTCTCCATGTGACAATCACGTCCTCTTAGAATTCAAGTTTTATGGGATTTCATTTCATCACATGAATGGTGGGATCTTTGTAATATTTTCAAATAAAATGTTTTTTTATTATAAAAAATACGATATTTGGTCTTGAATATTATTTATAAAGATAAGATCAGTCGATGTCGATTAATTGGATGAATTTTGATATTTCCGGCCGCGTTAATCCTTGTAACTTACATTCTTGTCTTTCCAGGTCATGCCTTGTACATACTCGACAGAAACATAGTTGCTACAACTCATGACTTGTAATATAGTTTTTTTTTGCTTGTGTTGATCCACTTCCGAATATGTTTGGCCTATCTGGATGCCCTAGCTCGATGTTAATTTCTTTCTTTCTCTTTTCTTGATTTGTACCTGTTTTCTTAGTTGAGCTAATTGAGTTATTAATTAGTGTAAGGGTACAATTGAATTTAATGGGTATACATATAGGTTGAACTTCCTTTTCTAATCTTGGGTCATCGTAATAAATATTTTCTTTATTGAGTTATAAATCCCATACTTTAGTACTTGAAATTGAAAGCTCTTTTTCAATCAACTAAGAGTCTTATTTATCAAATAGTCTCGATCAACCAGTTTAGCGAGACAGAGCGACAAGAACAAATCAGGGAGAATTTATTAAGACTCTCGAATGGTAGATAAAACAAATTAAGATTCTATCTATGTGTAATATTTTAATTGAAAAAAAATGTTGACAGTATTTGGATATTCTTTATAGAAAGTTAATATGTAAAAATGGGTCTTGTGATTAGTTATCCAACTCTTACTTTATTCTTCATTATCCCTTCCTTTATTCCAAAATCCACCATATAGTTAAAGACTCTTTGTTTTCTTGTCTTCACTTTCTTATTGATATTCCACTTGTAATTTGTTTCAATTCATTCACTATCTTTTATTCTTTTTTGTTTTTCTCAACCCGCTTTGAAAATACATAAAAATTTCTAAGATGATCACTCAAACCGATATATACTTCTATCTTCTCAAATCTGATCTGACTCAACAACAAAACTTAATTAGGATTTTCTCACAATTTTTGAAAAATTTCGAAATTTTATGAAGAAAGTTAAATTAATTAATTTACCTCAAGAAAGTTTTGTTACACATTCCACAAAGCTATAGGGAAAAATGGGTTAATTAATAATAGTACTGAATGAAAGGGGCCACAGGATTAAATATATGGTGTGTTGATGCCACAAAATTTATCACAATTTTCAAGAATCTGCTGACACTCTAAATAAAATTTTTATTCATTTTTTTCTTACTCTATGAATAGACACATTTCCACCCATCCCAATCACTTTCAGTTTCACCCCAATTATGTTATCAAAATTCAGAAGAAGTTTGATCGCGACAAAATAAATTTAGGTAGGACAGTCGTACCATTTGTATATTTGTTACTCGAGGAGTAATATGCATAAGCCTATATTATCATAAAGATTGAATAACCTTGAAATGAGTTTTAATATAGGTCGATGCCGAAACCATTAAAAGGGACAAACTGCGAATTTGTGGGCAATATGTATATACTTGCTTCAAATTCAGTATAACCCGTTTTTTGGTTTGCTAAATCCTTTATTCTATGAGATTGTAGCAACCCCTTACTCTCTTGTCATTACAAAGGTCCCGGGTCTGAATAAATCAGTCTCCGCTAGGCTTAGATGTTCGGGTTTCGAGTTCAGGTAGTGGAATGACTATACTCAGATCGAATATTTCGATTCGTGGTCCGGTTCAGTCTTGAAAAGGGGAAGCCTATTTGGGTTCGGTCCCGATTTAGGCTCGGATGGCATTTTGAGTTTTGTTCAGGTTGTTTGCGTTTTTTGGTCTTCAAGACCAAAATCGAATGAAGCCCGAACACATTTGTTTCCAGGTTTGAGTACTCAAAACCGAAAAACATGTCGCTCAATGCCAGGACCAAACCCGGTCAATTAGGGCGGGTTTCAAATATCTCATTTGGCTTGAGTTTTTTGTCCAAACCCAGTCTCTATGTATCATTTTACGAGTTTAGTTCACTAAGGTAAACCATAGGTACTAAAAGAGTGAAAATTGATGAGACACCTTCGGATGCCAGCCTAATTTTTATTGCATAGTTACTTTCTCTTTTGGCCTTTTGAAGGGATCAAGTCAATTTGAACCAACAAATTACTATTGGGATTCCGGTTGTAATGATATGGGACAAACTTTTTAACTACACATTAAATTAACATTCCAATCATGAATCTTTATCTAATTTTTTTCTTTAAAAAAGTGCATGCTTTTTTCTAGTTATGAGTTGTTTTCTCTTTAATTAATTACTTTTTATTTTATTTTCTGATCAAAGTTTCACGCGGAAAATTGTGTTTGTCAGCCCCCAATTATGTACTATCAATTTGCTTTTTCATAATTAACTGTTCCACAACTTCTTGTTGTATCACTCTTTTATTGAACCATATCACTCTTTTATTGAACCACACACATGCAATTTTTTGACTTTTCCTAAAAAAAATTATTTTTTAAGTAATTTAGTTAAGAGTTTTGAGTCAATAAAAAACTAAAATGATATTGAAAATTTTCTAGGTCATATATTTATATAACGCTAATTTAATTCTCTATTAATTTCAGTACATAAACTAAAAACATGAAAATGAAAATATTAATCAAAATTAATGTGCGTGGATATCTTTTCTTGCTCTTGTTTAAATTGCGCGTTGAACATGACATGAAGAGTTTCTAGATCAAGAATGATGGCCAACGCATCTGAAAGGGAAAAAAAATAGTGGTTGACCTGTGAAAAGTAACAGAGACTGAAGAGAATATTTTTAATGCAACTGCTTTTTTTTTTTTTGTATAATAAATCAATTATTTAATTTTTTGTCTTAATATATAAAATATTAGTTATACTTGATTAAATATATAATTCATGGCCAGATTGATTAAAGAAAACAACATAATTAAGTAGCCTAAAGAACAGTTGAATTGTAAACTGTTGAGAATTTGCTTCCTCAATCATTATAAACCTTTTATCTTTAAGTCATCTTGAAGATAACATGTAGCTTTTGCACATTATAAGTTATATATGTTACCTTGATCTCAGGCAAATAAAGGGCATTGATTCGAATTTTGATTACTACGAGTGCGTTGGTGGATTAATAATTTTTCCTAATGATCTTACATGTGCCTATTTTCCAACAACACTTGTATGTATAATAATCTGATTCTACGTACGTAATTATAATATGAAGAACCTTTTTCCCAATAACACAAAAAATGGCTAAAAATTATGTAGAAAAAGCAACACGGGCATGTTCATATGTAATATGTTGAGTGAGTTTGTGAATATAATGAAACCTGGAGCCAACTTCATACTCATTTCACCAACTTCCCTCTTACTCTAACAAGCAAGTGGGATCAAGTTCATACTTCCACAGAGTAGCTTCTTTTGTGTGTTTTTTTTGTTTTCCTTTCAAGTGGTTGGAATTGAACCAAATATTTTTCTTTGAATATCAGTCTAATTGTGAAGACGAGTAGTCAAATCTCTATACTAGATAGTCATTTCTATATTTAAGTGACAATTTTACCTTTAGCTAACTAATTCCCACGAGACAGTGTCTCTCAAATGGACCACACACATCATATATGATACGGGATTAGTTCGTGACAAGTGGAAGGGATTGAGGAGAATGTTACTACCCCATTTATCTTTGGGTTCCTTAGGATTGAATCCTTCAGAAAAGAGCATTACTTTGCTTATATTCATAGGATCCTCAAAGCTGTCAGAAATTATCATGCAACTCAAATCTACTCTTGGATCTGGGGACGTCTGGGATTTCATTTTATTTTTACATTTACAATCCATTTCACTTACGAGCTATAATAATTCACATAAAAATAATTGACTTTCATGTGGTCAAGTGCAATCATGATCATGCATGAAGGCTTCAGTTTCTTGCCTAAACTTTTTTGTATCCACACATTCTGAGTTAAAAATTAGACATATGAAACTCTTTCAAAATGGAACATTTATTTATAATTGATATTGACATTTCAGAGCCCATGTTTTTCTTTTACCTCTCCATTATTGATGCCATCATGTTTTTCAAACTTCGAAATAGTTTTTTTTTTTTTTTAAATCTTTCACACTTCACAAATAGTAATTACTCTATCTAATACGAGTAGTGCTACTTATCTGGGTGATGAATAAGTGATATCAATGACTGAAACATCATAAAGCACGGCAAATAATACCATGTAGCACCGATATTAGGTTAAATGAATTGATATTCAGCAAGAACTTACAATTTAAAGCCACCTATTATAACACAATTAGTGTTAATATATAATGACCTGACTCGATTGATATTCACTTCCAAACCTTTATTTCTTTTATATCTATTTATAAGTTAATCGGTCAAGTAACCGTTGGGAACATTCTTTGTGCTTTAAGAATTTGTCTTGATATGAGATACATTACTTGATGCAGAGAAGGCATGAGATTCAAAGCAACAAAAAAAAGGGACATACATAAAAAGACTACCTTTCCTTTTACACCATCCCTTGCTATGTTTCATTTTCATAACCCCACCTCCTCTCTATTCAATGATTCAGAATGTCTCTCCATTTTTTTTTTCTTTTTTCTTTTGCCCCATTCTATTAAAATAATAATTTAATTTCAATAACCTTTTTAAAAGAAAAGAGCATTTTGCTTTGAATCCTCTTCTGTATTTACCACTTTATTATATCCCTGAATATTCTTTATGTTTTCCAAACGCAATTTTCTTTCTCTCATTACACCTTGATACGTCTACTCAATGTGGGACCCACCAGTTACGTGTCGAATAATCCATATTATGCAAGACCATCTCGATAAGAATCTTGCTATTAGCAGATAAATAACAATGGTTTTATACAACAAATTACACAGACACTCTCTATCATGTAATGTAAAACATTAACTATCACAATTATGTTAGATCATATTTTTTCATTCATTTAATTTGATCATTTATTATGTGCATGTAACCATTTCCCAAGTGGAGAATGCCACATATCAAGTGCGATCAATATTATATATGCGATATAAAACTTATACACATTTTAGAACTATCCCACTATAAAATCTAGTAGCATGCTTCTTTCATTGATCAAAGATGAGGTCTTATATTTCGCGTAAGCTCGTATATTAATGTTGATAGTTAAGAGAAAAGCTCTTCCGATCTCATGCTTCTTTCATTGATCAAGGATGAGGTCTTATATTTCTCCTAAGGTCGTATGTTAATGTTGATAGTTAACAAAAAAATTGCAATGAAAGTCAACTTTTCTCGAGGTATTTACCTAAATATTTTCATTTCAAAACGTAAAATGTTACATTTTAGCCAAATTCAAAGGATTAACTAGATAGTTTCAGCAAAGGACTAACTAGAATTTCAATAAGAAACATTTTCTTTCATCCCCATCCTACGTACCCTAGTCTCTAGTCATGCTATGATACCAAAATCTATTTCCATTAATGTTGACGTTAATGTCGACATATAACAACTTTGGGGGGGGGGGGGGGCCTCTTTTTATTTTGCCGCTTTATT
>CAVNYN010238279.1:0-49760 GCA_963692815.1 Nyctanthes arbor-tristis | reverse complement strand
TGCAGAGGAAATAACTGGAAAAATTGACTACCGTTTAGTATACTTGAACTTTACGAATATTGAGGTTGTTTTAGAGGGAAACCAGGTTGTAAAAACATGCCCTGCAGCACTTGGACCGGGGTTTGCTGCTGGAACCACCGATGGTCCTGGTGTTTTTGGTTTTCAACAAGGCGATACTGAGGTTAGTGTCATCTTATGATTCTTTGGTTGCTTTGTTTCTTTCTTATCTCAATCTTTGTCTCTTAGAATAAATTATGTCTGCAGATCAATGAGTTCTGGAAAATGGTGAGGGATGCAATAAAGGAACCAAGCCAATATCAAGTGGAGTGCCAAAAGCCAAAGACTGTTTTGTTTGACACAGGAGAGTTGTTTTGGCCTTATGCGTGGGCGGTAAAAAGAAACCTAAAATGTTTTGTTCATTATATATATATATATATATATTTTACTTCTGTTGAGTGATGAGACTCGAATATGCCAGAGTAATAAAGAGTAGTTTCATTCTTATTTTTGCAGCCAGCAATTCTTCCAATTCAAATTCTCAGGCTAGGGAAACAAGTCATACTATCTGTACCAGGAGGTCTGTTATTTCTTCCATTGCTATTTCTATCTTAATGCTTGAAATTCCTTGATGAAAATAGCTTCATAAATTATTTGCCTCATCAAAAAAATGATCCAAAGGACATCTAATTTATCTGTCCAGTAACCTGTATACAAGATTACAGAAAATTAATTTCTACAATGAGTTTTAAGGGTACAAGACAGAATCAGCGCTGGAAATAAGTTGAGTCATCTAATTTGCCTCATCAAAAAAATGATCCAAAGGACATCTAATTTATCTGTCCAGTAACCTGTATACAAGATTACAGAAAATTAATTTCTACAATGAGTTTTAAGGGTACAAGACAGAATCAGCGCTGGAAATAAGTTGAGTCATCTAATTTGCCTCATCAAAAAAATGATCCAAAGGACATCTAATTTATCTGTCCAGTAACCTGTATACAAGATTACAGAAAATTAATTTCTACAATGAGTTTTAAGGGTACAAGACAGAATCAGCGCTGGAAATAAGTTGAGTCATCTAATTTGCCTCATCAAAAAAATGATCCAAAGGACATCTAATTTATCTGTCCAGTAACCTGTATACAAGATTACAGAAAATTAATTTCTACAATGAGTTTTAAGGGTACAAGACAGAATCAGCGCTGGAAATAAGTTGAGTCATCTAATTTGCCTCATCAAAAAAATGATCCAAAGGACATCTAATTTATCTGTCCAGTAACCTGTATACAAGATTACAGAAAATTAATTTCTACAATGAGTTTTAAGGGTACAAGACAGAATCAGCGCTGGAAATAAGTTGAGTCATCTAATTTGCCTCATCAAAAAAATGATCCAAAGGACATCTAATTTATCTGTCCAGTAACCTGTATACAAGATTACAGAAAATTAATTTCTACAATGAGTTTTAAGGGTACAAGACGGAATCAGCGCTGGAAATAAGTTGAGTCCTGAGTGTGATCCAACCATTTTATAACCTTCATTTGCAGAGTTCACAACAATGGCTGGCAGGAGACTAAGGAAGGCGGTGAAGGAAACACTGATAAGTAATGGAAATGGGGAATTCGATAATAACACTCATATTGTCATAGCGGGCCTATCTAACACTTATTCACAATACATTGCCACTTTCGAAGAATACAAACAGCAAAGATACGAGGTACTAAGAAACATTTTATCCTTTTTATTATTTTTACATATTCTGATAATTAAATCAAAAAATAAAAATTAGCATCAAGCTGTCCCAGGTTTGGACTAAATTTGAATCCACAACAGGGTGCATATGGTCCTCATACATTGTCAGCATACATCCAAGAATTCAAAAAGCTAGCACAAGCAATGGCAAGTGGAAACAAAACCGTTGGCAAAGGTTCATCACCACCTGATCTTTCCTCTGTTCAAATTAGCTTTTTTACTTGATCCTACAGGGGACTCCCCTCCACCGGGGGTGAAATTTGGCGATATAAATCAAGACGTAAAAACTGGCTCATTCAAGAAGGGAGTGAGGATAAATGCCACATTTTGGAGTGCAAACCCGAGGTACGATTTGCTGACAGAAGGTATATTTGCTGCAGTAGAGATGCTACAAGGGGAAAACCGGGTGCCTGCATATGATGATGATGATTTCTGCCTATACTTCAAATATAACAAGAAGTTTGCTTTTTCTGGTTCTTATGGACTTGCAACTATTGAATGGCAAGTCCCAGAGGATGCCAGTCCCGGCGTTTATCGCTGCAGGCACTATGGATCATTTAAGAAAACTAAAGATTCCCCCATCCATTTCTTCACTGGGTCATCTAGTGGATTCACAGTATCTTAATTCAGAGAATAATTCTATTGTTTTATTATACATTTTACTTATTAGTAACGAAAATATGTCAAGTAGTTCATTCTATAATAATAATTGTAATAATATAATAATGTGAAAGGACGTTAAAATTCTTTGTGAATTGTACCGTCACCTCCATCTAGTAGTGCCCACGGCCACGAGCATGTCTCTGTGTATGATTGTTATGTTGGATTGAACAGTGTATTCTGCGTGAGATTAGTTTCTGGTGTTATTTTTGAAACTTCTGTCAAAGGAAAGCCCAATTTTGGTAAACAATAGTCTAACAGTCGACCAATACGATTATTTTACTTTTTATGGGTTAGCCCAATTATCCAGCCCATTAATAGGAGCACTCAGAAAAAGCCCAATTTTATTATACGAACAAATAGTAAGCATAAAACCCAACCCGACCCGATTGGATGCGATCAACACCTCCGACTCCGAGTGCTGACCCTCTGGAAAACCCTAATTGCAATTGCGAAAACGCCATTTCTAAATCATCATCCTCGTATTGAGGGACTGGAAGAGGAGATAGAGAGAATGGGGAAAATCCCTCCAGGATTCAGAAAAGCAGCAACTCAATCTCCAGTTACAACTCTACTCAAAGACAAGGTTTCTTCTTCTCCCCAACCACCAATTTCTCCTTTGAAACCTTATCGAAACCCTCCCAAGAAAAAGCTCGTCAAAAACAATGCTTCAACCCCAAATGCAATCACATCACCGATTGTCTTTGACACCCCAAAGCTCTCGGATGCCAAGTCCCTGTTCAATTCAATTGTTACTACTGACAAGAACGTCCCCTCGGACCCCAGATTCTACAACTCAATTTTGGAGTCGTTTTCATCGGTTTCTTCTTTGCAAGACTCAATTTTTTTCCTCAATCACATGATCAAGAAACACCCGCCGTTCTCCCCGGACCGGTCTACTTATCATATACTCCTGGTGCAGTCTTGCAGAGCGCCAGATGACTCTTCTCTCTCCAATGTCCAACAGGTCCTCATCTCTCATGACTACACATGGTTTTTCTCCTAATCAAGTCTCTACAGATGTAGCAGTCAGAGCCCTTTGCGCATGTGGTCGAGAGGAGCATGCCATTGAGCTAGTTAAGGAGATGTCAGCCAAGAAATCTCCACCTGATACTTATACTTACAATTTTCTGGTTAGGCATCTTGTCAAGAACAGGTCTTTGAGTACAGTGAATTGCTTTATAAAGGATATGAGGGAGGAGTTCAATATAAAGCCGGACCTGGTGACTTATACGATTATGATCGATAATGTTTGTAATAGCAAGAATTTGCGGGAGGCGACACGGTTGTTGGGAGTGTTGAGAGAGGAAGGGTTCAAGCCTGATTGCTATGTTTACAATACAATAATGAAGGGTTATTGTATGTTGAGTCAGGGGAGTGAAGTGTTGGGTGTGTATAGGAAAATGCAGGAAGAAGGGGTGAAGCCTGACCTGGTCACTTACAACACTCTGATATATGGATTGTCCAAGTCGGGTAGAGTTAAGGAGGCGAAGAAATTTTTGGAAGTCATGTCTGAAATGGGTCACTTGGCAGATGCTGTTACTTATACTTCGTTAATGAATGGGATGTGTAGAGAAGGAGATGCAATGGGAGCATTGGCTTTATTGGAAAAGATGGAAATGAAGGGATGTAACCCAAATTCTTGCACATACAATACATTGCTGCATGGGTTATGTAAGGCAAGGTTGTTGGATAGGGCAATTGAGTTGTATGGGGTGATGAAAAAAATTGATATGAAACTGGAAACTGGTTCTTATGGAACTTTCTTGAGGTCACTGTGTAGGAATGGCCGAGTTGCAGATGCTTATGAAGTGTTTGATTATGCAGTGGAGAGCAAGAGCTTGACAGACGTGACTGCATACTCGACCTTGGAAAGCACTCTTAACTGGTTGAAGAAAGCTAGGGAACAAGGTTTACCTGTTTGACCTGAATAGCCAGTACTTCACTTCCTTGGCTGGTTTGAGGATGTAAGTTCATTCATCTATGGATAAATATATATTAGCAAATTGTACTTGGTATTCATTACTGTTGCTCTCATTATTTCTCAGATTGAGAAATTCGATTTAATTAATTGTCATGGCTTCTGCTGTATGTTTACTTTGTGGATTTGCAATTTCAAATAAAAATTAGCAGAAGCAAAATTTAACAGCCACTTTACTTTTTGCAGCCTATTTGATGTAATTTCAAGACATCCCCTATTATGATCTTTGTCAAAAGGCTTCACCCAAGAGTTATTTGACGTAGAATTTTCTAGACATCCCCTATTCTAGTCCTTTTTGTCAAAAGGCATCATGCGAAAACTTATTTGTACCTAACATTGAATAACAAGCCTTATCTAATCTACATCATGCAGGACATGAATTATTTTGTTATAATGTTGCTATGATCGAGTATAATAAACTATCATAAGCGGGTAGAGAGCTTGTGGGTGACAGTTATTCATTTCTGGTTTATTTGCCCGACGAGTGAAGATGGCTTTTGTTTAAAAGTTCCTACAAGAAAGCTTTGAGCGGCCATAAAAAAAATATGAAACCTACATTGTGCATATTGTGATTTGTGAACACGAGTATGAAGAAGTATACTTAGCTGAGTAGTTGATTGGGAGACAATTAGATTAGATAACAGGATATTAAGAAATACTAGAAGTAGAAATAGGTTATTATTGGTTATTTGTTTTTCTCCTCATTTTTATATAGGGGGAATATCCCTGTATAGAAGTAGTATGTCCTGCTATATAACATTGATTTTTTAACTGCAAATTTGTCATGATTCCTTTCTTTTAAATTTTTAGATTTTTCTTTCAAAATCGATCATTTAATATATGTCATTTGTAATTGTCGCCAATTATCACAAGGATTCAGTTTAAGTCTCTTGAGAGAGAGGTCAAGGGTTTGAGTTTCTCTGAGGGGCAACCTAAAGCAGATGTTACTTAAGTAAAACTGCTGCAAGACAAGTCCAAGTTTCATCATAAGTCAGCTGCTTTTTTCACGCAATTTTGCACAGGAATCTTTTGCTGTTGTCTTTACTGAACACTTTTAAATGAAATACTAGTACTTTTCAAACTCGATACTTAGGAATTAGAAGAGATTGAGGCTTGATTACATGGAGATCATTTTGGTTTAATATAATCAGGAAGGTGATCGAATCTTTTCTCAAATTTAGCTAGAAGTTGGTTAGGGAAACAAAGACCATTTGGTTTTTCAAGTTAAAATTATAGATTAGCTGAATACTCTATTATCACTTTTCTGTGCTTATCCAAATTGTCAATTTATGTAGTGGAAATGAAACTGGGCAGAAACTCTCTCTTGATTTAAAGTCTCAATGCCTGATAAATCTGTTATTCTCTAATCTCTCAGCCGGATGAGAGCATTGCTTACTATTCTTTCTGTGCTTTGTTGTCGCTTCACTATTCTCAACTGATGGCAAGTACTTAGGAACACAAATGCCACGTCAGGAGCCAAATGCTTCTCTCAAAATCATATACATTTTCTAGTACATAATAGTTGTGCATCGTATTCAGAAGTGATACAATTCTGAGATCAATGAATTGATCCCAAAATTTTTTGTTGCAGGTCTGAGTTGAAGAGCTAAAATTTAACGTTAGGTTCGGAATAGTTCTTTCATCTAGGGGGAATTGGAGCTCTAGGAACATCCTTGTATTGGATATAAACTGGGAGATGGGCGGCCTGAAGCGGGATTTAAATAGTTTTGTGGTTTTGATGCTACCTAATAAGAGTTTCTGCCTTTTATTTAATCAATCTGAGACAACATTTTCCTGGTTGCGGGAGAACTTTTACCCGCCCAGTGGAGGAGCTTCATGATATGGACTGGGGTGTTGAGCTTGAGAGCGTTGTGCATTCTTAACAGGGGAATTTCCTCTTATATTATTGATTTTCTTGTCTCAAGAAAGGAAACTGAGACCCGGCAGAGAGCTTCTACAGAAGTGCGGTGCACATTGAAGGGAAATACATATACTGAGCGGATCATGACGGAGATTTGCTGTTATAGCGGATTTTGAATCTTGATCCTATTAGAGATTCTTTTGGACAATTAAGCCACTGAGGATCAGGGAAGGAGAATTTCCATGGAGGAGTCTTGCATTTTTAATCAAGCAACAAAGATTGTTTTAGATTTTGTCCCTCGTATGGATATTTCTTTCGTTTCAAGAAATTTGGCAATAGCATTTCCTTGTGGTTTAGGATGACCCACGATCGATATACAGATATATTCAAATAGCTTGGAGAAGCTACCAGCTACAGGGTCTTTCCCTCCTACCCTGCATTTTTTAAATGTCTGATGATTGAATATAATAAATATATTCAATTAAATAAATTTCATGTCTAATTTAATGACAGATAACCTTCATAACATAAATTGGGGTTGAACATTTTAATCCTTCTTATCTGATAATAATTGTCAAAAGCCGCAGCGTTTGCAATAGAACCGGTCGATACAAAATTATCGTAACTAACGATCGTTGTGTCTGAAGTTTACTTTCCTTTTTTTCTTTTCCCCCCATGGTAACAGGTAGAAGATGCCACCTTTACGGGAAGAGTTGCTTCAAAGACGCAAAAGAAAATTTATCATTAGATGAAGGTTTATGCCGCTGCCTCTAGATTCAGTTCATTAAATAAATTACATTGCAAAAAATAAAAATAATAAAATTCTGATTCTAACTCACATGCGGATGTCTGCAATGTGGAATCGATTTTGAGAACACAACCCTGTCGTCTTTGGTTCCAATGCGCAATCAATTTTACTTTTTCATTTCCTTATTATCATTATTAATTCTCCTTTTGTGGTGTGGCCGAATTCACGTCTTATGTTTCTCCATGTTCTCACAAGTTTCGACAACTAATTCTTGTCAGCACTCTATTCCTCTGTAGAATATGCAGCTTATAGATAACTGCATATTTGACGGGAATGCAATTTTTATACGTTGCGCTTTTATTAACAAAAAATACGGTATCTACAAGAATTGCTACATACAATTCATTTGGCAAAATTTTATGGATAAACGACTTCTTTCCAAAAATTAAGGATCTTATGCGAATAATATGTAACACGTCGCAATACGTAATAAATTAAAAAAAGATGAGAATGCACGCAAAAAAATAAATAACTAACTCTAATCATTCTGTTCAAAAAAATGAAATAAAAAATTTACGGTAATCCTGATCGAAGATGAATTAAAGACTGGACTAGTGGACTTATAAGATCTGGGCAAATTTTGGTTTAGCAGCAATATTACTTTAAGAGGTTGCCGCCTATATCAACGATGAATCTTAAAACTGCTCATTTGTTCAGAAAAGATGCATCAATTTCCAAGGAATGGTAGCATATGTTGGAAATGTTTCCTTGTCTGCCCAATATACAGCTCATTTAATTTCATCCTTATTCCTATCTAAGCTGTAGCTATAGAATTTAAAAATTACTCAAATTTGAACATAATTAAGCATTTAATTAAGCATGAAATAATGAATCAAATTTTTGGCTTTCACCAAACCTACTGGCTCCTCAGTCTCACCAAATGATACAGGGTGCGTATATAGGACGAGCTGGCAATATATTTTTTGTAGCTTGCAATTAAATGGGGGCCTTAAGTATTTTCCCCCCTTAAAAATATTAATAGATTCTTTATAGAGAAATTATTTAAATAAAGGACTAATAAGTGCTACTAATTCAATATTATTGTCCCCGTACTTTTGATCCACACGGTACAAATGGTGCATTTTTTAAGTCAAATGATAATCTACTCAATTGATGGACCCATAACTTGTTGTCGGAATCCACTAAGTAATGATTGGGGAGACACAAAATTCATGTTAAATTTTCTTTTTTGTTTCTGTGCATAAAATTTATTGAGGCCTATGGACGTTGGCCCTCTCATGTCCATAAGGTTAAATTAGAAAATGCTGGTTTGATTGTGAACAAATGCAACAAAAAGAATGGTCCCCACATCGTAATCACATGCAGAATCAATTCATCATTCAACTGTTGTCCCTATAAATAGATCATTTAATTTCCAATCTTCCACAAGTCACATAATAACTGATTATACCAAAGCAGAAAGAAGCAAGAAAAAATGGCAATTTCATCCGCACAAAATAACTTCAGGTCCATCAGTTTGCCTTCAAGATTAAATCCCAAAGCCACAAAACTTGATGCTGACCTTCAGAAGTTAAAAACTTGCAAGATTTCGAACAGAGCAGAGTTTTTATCTGCAGACGGTATTCAATCTGGGCTTCTAGGCCTCGCAGAATTCTACAACTGCGTTGAAGAGTTGATGCTGAGACCAAAAACTCAGCAATCATTGGGTCAGCATGATCAAGACGGGAAAATCGTTGAAGAATCCCTTGAAAGCTCAGTCAAGTTGCTGGATTCGTGTGGCGCCATCAGAGAATTGGTTGCGCTGATCAAAGAACAAGTTCAAGAACTTCAATCTGCATTAAGGCGCAAGGGTCAAGATTCCAGCATCCAAAATGATATGAACAAGTACTTCTCCTCAAGAAAGAAAATGAACAAATCCATAGCTAAAAGTCTCAAAAAGCTTAAGCAAATGGAAAGCAAAACTGGGGCAAATCTTACGGATAATCACAATCTATCAACTGCAATTACGGTGTTAACAGAAGTAACGAACTATACAATATCTATTTTTCGATGCCTTCTGGTGTTCTTGTCAAGCCCCGTAGCAGCTTCATCAATCGGAGGATGGTCATTTGTTTCCAAGATAAAATCTGTGGCTAATTCCCAGAGAAATGATGATGTATTAAGCGAGGTGGGCAGTGTAGATTTTGCTCTTAATTCCCTCAATGCACGCATTAGAAACAGTGAGTCCAAGGTTGTGGATATGCAGATAGCATTCAAGAAATTACAGAAACTAGGCGCCAGCATTGAAGGTTTCGAGGAAGGATTGGACAGATTGTTCAGGCAACTGCTTCAAAGTAGAGTTACACTTCTGAACATTCTTACTGATTATTCATAAAGAATATTAGTAATTAATTGGTCATGCTGAACCACATTTTCTAATGTATATATACATACTGAAATCAATTGAATTCAATTAAACTGTTTATTTGCCTTTTCAAATTTATCCTCCATTTGCATTGAAATTTTCTTGATCAGATACATGAAGCCCTTCGAGACAGTCGCTAAAATCTTAACCTACGCCCCAACAAAGGGTCCTGAAATAAAAAATCAAGGCCAAAATTTTAACTACGTATGACATAAGATAATTTGGTAGGGTAAGGGAAAAAAAGTACTTGGTAAGTTAAATTTTTGGTATATAATTTTTGACCTAGAATTCCATTGAAATTTTCATTTAGAAGCTTGTTTAGGTCAAGGTCCCCTTAAAAATTAGAAATCGTCCCTATGACTTTGTTCCTTCTTATATACAACTATTTAATCAAATATCTTGAAAGTTTTGAACACACACATAATTCATTATTTCATTTACGTATACAATGATTGAGTAAGGAGTACCGAAACCTTGAATACGGAAGAGCTAGCAGTGCAATGAACATCACATGGTTCTGGGGCTAAAGAAGATACTCATGTTTGGTACTTAATCGTGATTAATTTCATAATTAATTTAATTTATACTTATGCTGTTAGATTTAGTTTGGTGGATATTTGTATTTGATACTGTGCGGAGCTAGGTTAATTCACCGGCCAGCCACCGCCGGTGCCGCTTGCAACCCACAATTGCAATTGAGTTGCAAGTTCACAATATTTATTTCTATCTATGTGAAATGATAACTCATTACTTGTTAGGACAACGTGCACTTGCCCCGTACATAAGCATTTTGGTTACAATCAATTATTCCATTAAGTGTTTTTCCTTTCGATCATGTGTTCAATGCATGGTCTCTACGTGTAATTAGTGTTTTAAAATAGAAATTGATCAAATCATTATTTACATATTTTCATTATCATAAGTAGACCGTATTTATTTATTATTATTAATTAAGTTATGTTATAAAAATCTATTTTAAAGGGGAACAATACAATAAAAGATCCTAACCTGATTGCATTTTTTGGATTGAAAAAATTTCGAATTAAGTGAATGGAAAAATGAATCAATCTTGTTATTCACCAACCGAACCTTTTCTCACCAAGACAATCCGGGGTATGTACCTACTAATAGCTAGCAGCTGGCAATATATTCCTTCTTCAACTTTATTATTGCGTACAATGGAAAAATTGATTCAATGGATCATGGACCTAATAAGAGCCCATGAATCAAAATTTAATTGGGAGGTCAAATTTTGTACCCCAATAGGAGTCTCTCACTTTTTTCTTTTTCTTTTTTTTTTTAAATTACCCAGTCTTTTATTACAACTCGTATATAGCAAAAAAATCAAGTCTTAATTAGTGCTTGACACATCATTGCTATAATTACTGTCGGATCGATGGTATCATCAGTTGTAGAATATTGGCCAACAGTTAAAGCATCATTTATGAGCCATAAAAGTACTTAAAATTGAGCCGTTTATTATTTACCAATGTTTAAAATTTAAAATATCAATATATAAATACTTAAAATTGAATTACACATGATGCTAATGAATACAAAATTTTCAAATGCATCCCAGCATTGCATGATCCACCACTAGTATTTGTAATAAAATATTTAAGATTTACTGCATGTCCGACCTCTATCCTTCTTCATCATCGGGTTAATAATTGGACCCTTAATAAGTACACTAAAATCCAAAGCAACTTCGTGATTAGTTCAGTGTAATATATGGGAAAGCACAAGCAAGTGTTTTTGGAACTTCTAATACCATTGTCCATTTTGTTTTTTATTTTTTCTTTTTTTTTTTTGTGGGGGGGGGGGGTTGGGGGGGAGCTCACCAAAGATTAAATATTTTTGTTGGCGTGAATTCGTTGTTCCAATGCACACAAGTAACATGAGAAATGTCAGTACAAGTTGTACATTTCCAAAGTCCAAAATTATAAAACTATTCAATGGATCATGAACCTAATTAAATTTGGTTGAAAGGATTCCATTAATCATTGGGTAGACATAGAAACATACAAAATTCTAATGTTCTGATTTCTTTATCTCTTTCATGCAGACAGTTTATGCTCAAGGATAGACAGTGTCCCTCTTGTTCCCATTAGGTAAAAATAAAAAATACACAAAATGCTGGTCCAATGGTGAACAAAATGAAAATAAAACAACGGCATCCACATTGTAATCACATGCAGATTCATCAGTACCATCAAGAAATTGTCCCTACAAATAGACTCATCGAAGTTCTCACAAACATAAACCTCTTGGCCTTATGAAGAAAGAAGCAACCAAGAAAAATGGCAATTTCATCTGCACAAAGCCATTTTAGGTCCATTAGTTTGCCTTCAAGATTACATCCCACTTCCACAAAACTTGAAGCTGAGCTGCAGAAGCTAAGAACCCATGAAATTTCTAAAAATGCTGAGAGTATAACTTCAGAAGGTATTCAATCTGGACTTCTTGAACTTGCAGAGCTGTACAACTGTGTTGAAGAGCTGATGCAGACTCCAACACCTCAACAATCACTTGTTCTACACGATCAAAAAGATGGAAAAGTCGTCGAAGAATCCTTTGACAGCTCACTTGAGCTGCTGGATTCTTGCGGCACCATCAGAGAATTGGTTGTGGTCATCAAGGAACAAGTTCAAGAACTTCAATCTGCATTGAGGCGCAAGGGTCAATTTTCCAGCTTCCAAAATGACATGAACAAGTACTTCTCCCTGAGAAAGAAAATCAACAAATCCATAGCCAAGAGTCTCAAAAGACTCAAGCAAATGGAGAGCAAAACCAGATCAGCTCTTACAGATAACCACAATCTCTCAACTGCAATTAGGGTGTTAAGTGAAGTAACAAATTACACGATATCTATTTTCCGTAGTCTTCTGGTATTCCTGTCATGCCCTGCATCGATCGGAGGATGGTCTTTTGTTACGAAGATAAAGTCTGTGGCTTCTCAAAGAAACGATGATGTATTAAGCGAAATGGGAAGTGCAGATTTAGCTCTTAATTCCCTTAGTGCCCGCATTAGAAACAGTGATTCCAAGGCTGTCGACGTGCAAATGGCGTGCAAGAAATTACAGAAACTTGGCTTCAGCATTGAAGTTTTTGAGGATGGATTAGACAGATTGTTCAGACGATTGCTTCAAAGAAGAGTTGCACTTCTAAACATTGTTACTTACTGATTCTTGAAAGAAAATTCTTTGTAAGAATTGGAGACCAAATTTTGTAATGTGTATACATATAAATTGACACCAAAATAATTGATACATATTCAGCGATTACTTCTATAGTTTTGTATGCCACAAGATTTCTGGGTTTTTCATATTATTGCTCCAAAAGAGAAACTGAATCCGTCGTGTGTTTGAGAATTTGAGTTCTTATAAGTTTATTAATGGTTAAATTGCTTAATCAATGATCCTAGCAGGTTTTGAAAAATTATTCGACGCACATGTATTGGACTTGAAATCTTGAAGGGTCAAGAACACTGTTATGTACGGTCACATGGGCCAAAGATGCATTGTGTCTGGTTATTGAGTGACATTTTAATTACAATTAGTTTTCCCAGTTGTCGTGTTCGATTTATATACTTTAAATGGGTTGATTAGTTTTGATGCATAATATAATAATAATTAGTTTCATTCACCTATTGTATACATCCCACCCTCCCCCGTTAGATTTTAATTAGAATTATCATTGCAAGTATATAGGCAAGTTGGTGATAATTTTTAAATTATAACTAACAAATATATATATTTTAAATGGTATTCCTAATATATACACACACATATATATAATATATGTCAATTTATTCAGAAAAAATGATGCCAATAAATATATATTTTTAAGGAGCATAATAATATATGAAAAATATCTACTTTTGAAGAGGTAAAATGTCTGTTTCACATAGATTGTGCTCTCTAATTTTGGCACTGCAAGATCACATTGCCCATAGAATAGTAGCACCCAAAATCAACGGGTGATGTGATTGTGTAGCGCCTACCCAATAGTATGGGAAATGATATAAAATCAGACATTTTGTGTCATAAATGGTGTCAGACATTTGCATAGTGTGCATCTGAGTACGCCACATTAATACTCGAGGGTCAACATGGGCTCGCTACCAATTGATGTGATATGTCAGATACACACCATGCAGATGTCTAACACCATTTATGACACTAGATGTTTGATTTTATATCATTCCGGCCAATAGTATAGATGTATAAATATGGCTTTTCACTATTCAAAATGGTCATAATTACAAAAATTATTGAATGAGAAAGAACACTTTCTTGACATATAATTTGTCGACACCTAGGCAAATTGTCTCTTCTTGCTCTTCTATATAAGCTCCAAAAAGCAGTTTCACCTTGAGAAAACAAGTTCATCGTGATTGTTTGCAAAATTTATACAGTGCGAGGAAACAGAAAGCTTAATTCATTTGTCCATCCAGATCACACATCTGAGGCTCTTTCCTTCCATAAGTAAATTAAAAGCTTCGTTGATGTCTTCAAAATCAACTTCATGCGTCACAAACTTGTCTAGTTGCAATTCCTGCACATGCAACAATGCAAATTTGGACATGAGTTTAACAAAAATGGAAAGATTGCAATAAAAGGTCGTCTTCATTTACTGAGTTAACTAATCATAAAACATGAAGAAAACTAATCATAAAACAAGAAAGAACTGTGTAAGTTTTAAATTACCCCATTGACATAGCTTTTAATGAGGGTGGAGATATCGGATTTTGGTTTAAAACCTCCAAACATGGAGCCTGTGAGAGTCTTCCCTAGATGAAGAACGTCAAATGACTTGAATCTCAGCTCTGCTCCAGGTCTGTCCACCCCTAGCACAACTGTCTTCCCCCAACCCTGAGGTTTAGACGAAATATATATCTTCCGCTCATAAGTCATAAATGTGACTGAGGAATAATTTACATGCACATAACACAAATTGCAAAGAGAAGACAAGAAATGGACCATTAGATTTGGCCAATGAGATTGTTATGACAGGAAAGCTAATTGAAGGAATCCCCTTTTTTCTTGAGCCTGAAATAATTCTTTTGGACCACAAGGAATAAACTCATGCTGTTAGAAGATGTTTCAAGCACCATAATTCTATTCCATGGTGGCAAAAGGATAATTGGGTAAGCAGAGGGGCCTAAATAGACTGATCTCATGGTAGCCGAGTACTAGACACTCATAGAAAATGATATAAACTTAATACCATCTACATTTTGGTGGACTCTCATTATTTAGAATGAATTATAATGAGATAGAAATGAGTGGTGGAGATTAAATGGAAGTTTGAAATGTGATGATTGAGTAGTTGTCAAATCAATGGTTAAATCAGTAGCACGTGAAATTATAATATGAAAGTACAATGGGAATCAAACAAGCACTCTCTATGCCGTAATTAGGCCCAAGATTGCCATGCTTTGAGCTGAACAGAGAGCTAGTAAACTTGGCAATAAATAAGGTTGAGCTTTTACATGAATCAGAAAACTCAAATAAACTGGAGCTCAAATGAAGTATCAGGTGGATTAAAATGAGAGAGAAATGATGACATACAGCTAAAAATTCAAGGAGACAAGGAGCATCTATACGCATGTCTCCTGGTGCCAGTACAGATTTGTGTGTGTGTGGGTGGGTGGGTGTGTGGGGGGAGGGAGGGAGGGAGGGAACCTTTCGGCAGCAAGCATATGCATCCTCGACTACAGAAGCCATTCCAACACATTCAAAACAGTAGTCAGCTCCTCCACGAGTCATTTCATTTATGACCTGAAACTTATAAGAACGGGAGTTAATAAATAGTAAAGCATGAAGGCTATGTTTGTATTGGATAGGACAATTTAAGAGACTTTTATGTGGCACAATCTTTCATTTGATGCCATCGGAACCATCACCACCAGCAGAAAACAATAAATATAGGGAAAAAAAAATTAGAGAACAGAAAACTACCTGTCTTATAGATTTATCACCAAGGTTCTTAGAGTCAACAAAATCAGTTACTCCAAATATTTTACCTACATAGAGTAGAAAATAAATCAGTGTATTTCGTCATATAAGTTAGGTGGCTTTGCAGATTTACGTCTCAATTCCTGAAACTAATGGCTAACAGTACTAGATTGTTTGATCTGCAGATTGAGCAGACAAATAGGGAGAAGAAGAGCTGTCATCTAACTTTATCTTCTGCTGACACCCTCAGCTGGATATTATTTAGAAATTTTCCGCAGATATATCCAAATCCTCTAGCAGTTAATTTTACTAAAAATCTAAGAAGAGGAGGCAAAACGGTTTTACCGGTTTCAAACTTTTGTGGGTTCACATCTACGCCAATGATTCTTTTAGCACCACATAACCTTGCTCCTTCAGCAACCTGCAACATCTCTCTAATTTATATGTTCACTTAAAAAAGACATTCAATAATTACAACAAAACCATGCAATATGGGAAATTTCTTATTCTGTTGAATGAAAGATCATACTGCTAATCCAATTGATCCCAACCCAAAGATCACAACTGTTGATCCTTTTTCCACATTTGCTGTCCTCCAGGCAGCTCCCACACCTGAAAGAGATGTTACATATTGAGTGGTGTTCTTCAGATACTATGTAAGAATCAAGTTAGGAAAAATATTCCCATAAAAATGTGGAATCATGCCAATAATGATTTCCCATGTAGGCTCAGCTCTAATGATTTTTTTTTTTTTTTTTGGCTATCTAGTGATAGATTAGTGCTTGAAACAGGTAAGAATAAAGACTGTACATACTGATTAGGAAATGACTGATCACTTGCATCTATGGCTAAGTACTGTGTTTGTGTTTATATGGTCATTATCTCCCCCCCTCCCCTCCTCCCCTCCCCCCTTTAATTAAGTACACAACAGAGAACTACAGGCAAAACATTCCAAATGTAATCCCCGCAAGCACCAAATCTCAGACACCACCAGAAATAAATTGCTATAAGTAAAATATGAACAAAAGAATAATTGAGAGGGAGTTTAAACCAGATAAAGTTCAAGAACTAATTGCGACGAATATCAAGATAATCAGAATACCGGTTGACACTCCACAACTGAAGAGGCATGCGCGGTTTGGTGGAATTGCAGGATCAACTTTTGTTACATTTGCAATATGTACAACTGTGTACTCACTGAAACTAGAAACGAATAGGAAATGGTATATAGTCTCTCCCTTGAGGTCAGTAAATCTGCTAGTCTCATCTCGATGCAACCAAGGAGAGACCTTAAAAGGGAATTGTGAACATAAGTTGCTCTTCTTTGATCTACAATCATCACAGTATGTGCAATCCGGCAAAAAAATTGGGATGACCGTATCACCTTCACTAAAGTCGTTCACATCCTCCCCAACACTCTCCACAATGCTTCAGCAAATAGTCATAAAATAGTTAGGTAGAGATTGAACAACATAAAATTCATATGCAAGAATCTACTTGAATTACCCGTTACAGGCAGATATTCAGTAGATTAAGCCAAACGTGATGGCAAGAGAAAGTTCATATAGCCAGATGCACAAATCAATAACAAAATGCCATATTAAGAAATTAGGTTGCCACTTTTCACCGTTGAATAGAACATGGGCATTAGGAAGTCCAGAATATTGTATGAGTTAAACATATTCAGTCACATATTTCATCAGAAACATGCTTCAAAATTCAAATTGGAACACATAACAGAAAACGTGTTAAGCCAAAATCCAAAACCTTGCAATTCATCAATACTGAATTGAAATACTTAGGATGAAAAATTAATATAAAGCTTGCAATAAATGAAAAATTAAAACGCAAAGAGTGCACGTGCCTCAACTAACTATAAATCGTTAACGAAGCTAAGGGAATGAAACATATCAAACACTGAAATAATATGTACAATTACCCCACACTTTCATGGCCCAGAATTCTTGGAAAAAAGCCAGGAGGATCCTTCAAAAGTGAGAAAACTGTTAGAGCAACAGACATCGAATTTAAGTTGAAAACCAGCAGAATAAGCAGCAATATTGATTACCAACCTTCAATTTCCAGAAAATGACATCGCTGTGACAGAGAGAAGTGCATATAATTTTGATGCGAACTTCACCTGATCTCGGAGGGGCCACAATAATCTCCTCTATCACCAGCGGCTCCCCTGCTTTCCTAGCCACAGCCGCTGCACACAAACCGTTGACCAATCAACTCTTTCCTCGGACACACAGCCTTAAAGAACAGTTTGTACTTGAAAATAAAATGACAAGTTTTATGCCGGCTAACAAACTCCGCTAAGTACTATACACAGAATTTCAATGCACGGTTGTTAAGTCCATCTGATCCAATTAATCTTCTTCATGATTCCGTGCTGTGCCATCCGTGTAAAAATGAGAATCATACCTCTGCATCTTATGGGCTTCCCAGCAGTTTCGCTCAAACCTGATGAATTTTTGGCCATCCCAATGGAAAATGCTCGCGTGATCCTTCTACTATCTGGGCGTGCCTTTTTTCCCCCCACTGGAGCGGTTGGGTGTTAATGGCGACTCGGTTTGTCTTTTATTGGGTTACCAATCGACAATTGCTCATCCAGAAATAGACGTTGTATTGGCACTGGGTTTGTCTTTCTTTTAAACTAGATTGTTATGTAATACCTAATTGACTACTTGTTTCGCATAGTTTATTTGTTTTATTTATAAATTTACTTATTATTGATTTGATAACTACTCAACAACTACCATATATTTTAGACTTTAATTAAATTTTCATCACTTATTTTCACTCTTTATAAATTCCCTTTATAAATTGACTTTATAAATTTAACCAAACGGGCCTTGAATTTTTTTATAAATATTAATTTATTAAGATACGTATAACTCTATAAGGATTACGTCAATATGAAATATATAATTAGTCATGCATAAATTTGAAAAATCACAATGGTGGAAGTTCTTAGCCTTATAGAGTTAATATTGAAAGTGATAGTATATAATTCATCTTTGTCATTATCTTTTTATGAAATATATAAGTACAAAATCGATCAACTTGAGAAATCTAGTTGCGCTTACAAAAATCAACAAAATAAAGCAGCTTTGTTCTTTATATCTTAATTTATAATTTGGAAAATAATTACACACGCATCAACAACATTATGCGTACATGAACTTGACTCTTGAGCTCATGAGTTACAAAATAATTTATTAAATCCTAGTAACTATTTACTATCAAAGTGGAAGAACAAAGGTAACAAATTGAATGATGGGATTTCATGCACTCCATGAAAAATGTAAAGCTTTTTTTTTAATTTAATTAATAAGGTAATGGCGAATATGGAATTAAAAATATATGTAGGGATAAAACGAGAAATTAAAAGTTTTTCCCTCATTGGTGGTTGTCGAATCCAACAAATAATAATAAACTTGCTCTAAAGATATCAAAACTGCAATAATGGTGACCTCGTATCTACAGAGACTGGTCAGATTTAATTTTCTAAAAGTAAAATAACTAAATTAAATAGGGGGTTTTGATGTTGATGAATAAAATAAAATGTAAATTCAGAAAACGATTGGAAGTATGGAATTTCTAAAAATGCAAGTTAATAAGGAGAAAATATATCTGATGAATATCCAGCCCAACGTATAATTTCAAGATCTTATCTTACATATATTAAAGTAAGATAGTAGCTATATGCAAATTTTTCCTCCAAAACCACTATCCTACTTATATATGCATCTTCCTTTATTTATTTTATTTTAATAATATTAATATATATAATACACATTTTCAACTAATTAAGCTTCAAATTAATCTCTAGTATCTTATATTTTTTTATTTTATGCACATATATAATATACGTAATTATAATACATATTATAATATATATATAAGTTAAATCTCGGATTTAGATTTTTGAGTTGAGATATTTTTTAAAAATAAAAAACAAATATATATCTACTCTTCCGTTTATATATGTTTTCAATCTTATACATATTCTCATATTAATATATATTATATATAATTGGAGATTGCGTATGTACTCCAAATTAATATCCAATCTTATACTATTTTTTATCTATTAGTATTTTGTATATCTATTCTGTTAGTTTCTAGACTATCTTTAAAGATTTTATATTTCTCTAAAATTCTAATAATTGATAGATAAATTTCAAGTCTTGAGTTATAGGGACTTCCCTATCATGTCAATTAAATGCCTACTCGTGAGATTGATCGCATAATGATAATAAAAAGAAGTAAAATTAATCAGTTCAAAACTTTTACTTTAACTCAATTTAATATGATAAACCACATGTTATAAAACATATGGTTGTATATTTATTGCATTACTTAATTTATTATTTTTTTGTGGGAACCTATATATATATTAGTAAAAATTTAAGTTGGAGGAGACAACATTAATATTTAATAGTGATGATTTAGAATAAAAATAAAAAATTTTTTTAATTCTTTTTAGAATAGAAATTAGTTAAAAATTAATATTAAGGGTAAATCATATAGAATTTATCTTTTGTTGTAATATTGCCTCCCTTGGATCTTTTGTAATAGAATGGCGTATATATAAGATTTTTAAGAATAGATTTAGTAAATAGTAATTTCTTTAAAGACTGTATGACACTATATAAGATACGAAAAATAAATTTTCCAAGAATATGTGGTAAAGAATTTATTCTGATAAATGAATAACAGCCACACTCTAAATATTTTCTTAGAGTTTTTATATTGATACTTATGGAATAAAGATATGGGTGTATGGGAAATTTTAGAGTTATGTAACTTTTGTATGCTCTCTTTTGTACAGTTTCTTGATTTTCATAGTCAACGTGAAATTAAATTTATATTAAAAAATTCCTTATTAATTATCATTTTTATTAGTTAAGAGTATTATTTTATAAATAACAATTTCATTAGCTTTGTAATTATTAGTAACATATGTATTTGAGTGAGTAGTACGCAATAAAATTGTGATTATTTAGTTCTTCAAATTATCACATATTTTTTTGCTAATTATTCTATTCCATGCAACGCGCGGATATATAACTAGTTGATTCTATCAATCGATCATTGACCCAAAAAATAAAACTCTTTATTCTTTCTCTAAATTGGTTATGATTATTGATACGATCGAACAAACTATCTTTCCTTACTTTTTTGATAACCAAGAGACGCTCATTGATTACTTCCTTTGCTAACAAACAACTCTAGAAACATTATTAAGACTTAATTTATCAACAACATTAGGCACTAGAAAAACTATCAATTTTAACCAATGAATAGGTACGATCAATTCATTTAAGCTAGATTATATATTTCTATAACATGGATTGAATACGTTAATTAT
The DNA here is from genome assembly GCA_963692815.1 of Nyctanthes arbor-tristis. NCBI lineage: Eukaryota > Viridiplantae > Streptophyta > Magnoliopsida > Lamiales > Oleaceae > Nyctanthes > Nyctanthes arbor-tristis. The sequence goes on along the minus strand of CAVNYN010238279.1, from coordinate 28,993 downwards.
ATTCAATTTGTTATTTTACCACTTAAGTAAAAAATTCTAAACAATTACAAACTTAGAATTCTAACTAGCAATATATTATTTCGATAATTACACAACGTGCAATTTAAATAATTAATCAGAACAATAATAATAACAAACACGAGAAATATATAAATAGGTCAAAAACAAATAATATAATAAAATAAATTCGATCTCATAATTGTCATAGAATCAAAATTTCAATAAAATTTTGTACGGGAAATTATAAATTTATCTAGCCATTAATCAAATAAAAATCACCAAAATATGTCTCCAATTGTTGACGTGCGAATGGAAATCTCTCCAAATTATTTCCCAAGCCTTCTGCCATCCTTTTTTCTCTGTTCCATTTTGAAAGAATGAATTGTCAATCCTCTTTTTATTGTTTCCTGCGGCCCACGTTTTTTTATCATCCAAGAAACCTCAAAAAGTCAAAATTGTTTTCTTTTTGTTTCTTTTTTAATTGCTCACGCCCGTGTCCCCAAAAGTCAAACCTATTTCTCTCTCTTCCCGATTCACGTCTTGGCCCAAGTCTTCTCAATAATTCCATCGTTTCAAAAGTTTTTCAGCCTTCACGAGTTCATGTCCGGCCCACGAGTCCAATCTTTTGAGTCCAATCTCTCATCCATCTAAAACAAGTGTGTCCACACTTTAAGAACAGCTGGTGAATTTTTTGAGCTCTAATATCTCTTTTAAAATTTGTTGAATTGTATCTATTTTTATTCAACTCTTTCATCTGTTTTACAAACCACAAAGTTCATTTAATACTCAAATATTAGATATTCGAAATACTTAAAATATGAGGAAAATAATACAATTTATATAACATTTATGTACTTTATCACTCATTCACATATTTATATGGGCAATTATATTGTCATTACAATTTTTTATAAACGCACCATATTTTATACCCATCATATTTAAAATTAAAATAGATAATGACACCACAATTTATTTTACATGTGTCTAATATTATAAGAAAAACAAAAATAAAAAAATGTGGTGTGCATTGTTAAAAATGAAGGGGAAAAACAAGTAAAGAAAGAAAAAGGAAAAGAAAGGAACAAACATATCTCCTTCGGTTCACCACTACCGGAACCACCCTCCACTCCTCCACCGCCCAAGTCGCCCGTGACCAGCGACCCCAAGGCTGCCGATGAGTTGACCAGCGCCGGTGTCGTCTCCAAGAACCTTGGTGGGTCTTGACTAGTATATTCTTTGCTTATGTAGAGTTTGAACCCAATAGTTTCTCTGTCGGGCTTTTTGAAGTGAGTCTTGACGCTTGCAGCTTCCTTGAGGTGGTGGGTTCGTCAATGAAGTGCATAGGTAAGTATAATTTTGTGGTCTTTGAGTAATCCATTTTAACCTTTGGATGTAATAAAATCTTCGTTGTTTTCATGTTCATTTTGCCTTGCTACTGTGGTTTCCACTGTGTTATGATTATTATATCCAGTTTTTGTGGCATTTTGATCATACCGATTCCACTTGTCTGGCTCTGAGATTTTTACAAGGTTAATCCTCTTTAGGGATGCATAACAAGCCATAAAAAGCCCGAGCGGAGCCAGCTCGGGCTTACCCCTAAACTTGGGGCTCGTCTTAAACGAGCCACGAGCTGACTCGGCTCGGGCTTTTTATGGCTTGTTATGCATCCCTAAAGAGGATTAACCTTGTAAAAATCTCAGAGCCAGACAAGTGGAATCGGTATGATCAAAATGCCACAAAAACTGGATATAATAATCATAAGGCCAAAACGGGTCATTAAGGCCCTGTCAAACTTAGGTAGGGAAAAAAATTAAACTAGGTTAGGAAAAAATTAAAAAAAAAGTAGGGAAAAAAATTAAACTAAGTTAGGAAAATATTTAAAAAAAACCGAGCCTGCTGAGTCGGCCATGCTCGGCTCGGAAAAAGCCTGAGTCAAAGCTCAGGTCGCGCCTAATTTTCATGGCCGAGCCAAACCCGAGCCCAAATTTTGGCGAGTTGAGTTGGCCGGCTCGTTGACATGCCTAATCCTCTTCGCTAGTTCTTCCTTAACCAACTTGAAAGGTAAATTGCAGATTTATTTATGTAGTTGCATATTCTAGATAATGGGCCTTCAAATTTCTAAGATCCCCTCCTCCTTCATCGCCATTCTTAGGATTTTCTTTTTCTTTTTCCCTTTTTGCTTTTGGTTTAATTTTTCTGTATTTCTGTATGTCAATCTTCCTTATGCAATGGAATTTTCTGGACAATGTTTCCCTTGAATATTTCTTGTGGAGGTTTATGGTTTACCCTTTGCATTTACTGCTTTCATCACATTGGTGAAATAATCACCGAGAAAATCCAGTAAATGCAACTTAGTCTTCGGTGTTTGAGTATTAGCACAATTTTAATTGACTCTATACTAACAGCAGCCGAAATCAAACAGTATACCAACGGCAGTAAACTTACCAGAGTGGTCAAAATTCCCCTAAAACTCTATACCAACGGCAACTGAAATCAAACAAGCCGAGTCCGATAGAGAGATTGTTTCACATGACAAAATGAAGAAAAGAAAATAAAATAAAGAAGAAAAATAGATGTTGATGTGGTGTATGAATAAAAAACAATAATGTATGATATATTTCAAGGAAGGTTAGTGATGTAATTTTGTTTACGGACATCTAAATAAATAAATTTTTTTGAATTATTTGTGGTGTGCTAATAAAAAATGTAGTGGTAATATAATTGCCTTATTTATATATTAGAGATTAGAGATGGAAGCAGAGTTGGGAAGGAAAATAATAGAGCTATTATTTGATCCCCTTGTCCAAACCCATCACATTGAAAAAAATAAATTCACTCAATCATTTCATAATTCGATTCATTTTATTCAACTTTTTTCGTCAAATATATATATATATTTTTTCTAACGGTGAATTACAAGCAAATCAACTTATGTGAGTCTACTATCTATTCCAATATGATACAAAAGATCCGGACAAGGAAGTAAAGCTACAAATCATAAATTTCTCGAAATATTTTATTTTTATTCCCTAAAAAAAATTATTTCTATGTTTTTATTGGAAATTTGGGTTAAAACTTTTTTTTAATTTTTTGAAAAATAATTCTCAAAGTGCGTACATATTTCTTTTCACTGTTGAAAAAGGATAATTAGTTTGCATCAAAAGAAAAAGGAAACCAAAAAGATAATTAGCATCCATGGATGAATTAAAAAAACTGAACTATTCAATCTTTACTTAATTAATGAAGATAAAGATTGAGAGGGGAAATAAAAAATGCATTAAATTAACACGGTGATAATAATCAGACTCAAACTATTTTGGGTTAAGTTATGTTGTGGGTCATTCAGTTTATTGATGTAATTATACTTGTGTTATTTAAATAAATAGAAATATCATTTTAAATTGTGGTGTAATTTGTGTAGCCGGAATATAATTACCCTTAAGTTTTAATTAATAAAGATTTAATTTAATACTCCCTCCGTCTAAAAAAGATTATCCACAATACCATTTTTGTTCATTTCAAAAAAATAGCCTACCTACTATATATTTAATTAAGAGTATATGTGAAAAAATATAGTAAAATTTAATATTTGAATTATATTAACCATTACTTATTAATTAAGTCAAAACAAGTATTGGACTGTCTTTCTAGGACGGAAGAAATATAATAATTGATGAACTCTCTCTCTCTCTCTCTCTCTCCCCCCCTCGGAAATCAATAGGAATAATGGCTTTAACCGCCAACATTACTAATTCTTCCTCCCATAGCTGGAGTTTCGGTAGGTTCAACGGCAATAGGTAAATATGTTCTGCTGGAGCTCATTTTCGTCCTTCACCAGACCGGAAACGCTGTTGAATCCATCTCCCGAGTCAAAAATGAAGCATGCAAGTTTCTTCTGTAAGACATTAGAAATTTTGAAGGAGATTTTCTCTCTCATTAAAGCAAAAATGAATAACAAAATTTCCGGAAAGTTTTAGAGGGAGACTCATTATCCACAATTTTTCATTAATTTATCATGCTATTTTGCAACACCAAAGAAACAATTATTCTTTTTACCCCTCAAAGAGCTCCTTATCCGATAATCAATTTTTCGACTCCAATTTAGACTCCGCACTTTGATTTCTTTTGTTTCTCCAAGTTGCAGCCAAAAACTTGAAGCCTTCTCTGTTTCCTTCAGGCAAAAGTCTATTTTTTCAGATTTTCCCCTTAAACAAAAACAAGATGCAAAGAAAAAAAGCCAAAAAAAGGCTCTAAATTTTTGGATAATATGTTCCTTACTGTAGAGAAATAGAAATGATTTATAATCTAATAAAGGTAGAGACAGTGGTGGAGGAAGGTACACAAAGAGCTTGTTTGATTCTCGTTACTTTTCAAATTATAATTTTACTTGCAACTGATTTGATAGCTATTTAACTATAACTATACTAGAATTCCACCCGTGCGTTACACAGGTAGAGTTTTAAAGAAATTTCATACATAAAATATAATGTAATTGTGTTTGTCAAGCTTAATGTTATAAAGAAACTGAAAAACACAACCTGCATGAAATTAATATACATCATATATTTGCAAGTAGCATACAATTAATTCTTTATTTTGTTGACATAGTTTTAAATTCTTGTTATTAGTTCATTGATATCTCGATGAACCAATAATTTTTTATTAATTCTTATTTTTTATTTCATTTAAAGACAATAAAACTCGATAGCATAATTCTATATTTAGTTTCACACTCATACATTTACAAACATACTATATATGCTTCACAACCATGTGTTTTATGGACATGTAATTGTGATAAAATAAAATACAATAGAGTAGGAGAATATAAAATCATGAAATTATACAATCGAACAAAGTAAAATTGAAATTCATTAGGCAAATATGATATATATATATATCTAACCAAAATATAATACGTAGATAGAATCTCAAAAAAATATTAAATTAAATGATTAAAAAGAAAAATATAATAATAATATTGAAATCTCGATTGATATAATATTTATTTTCATGTAATTAAAATCTATTAGGTAAATATAAAATATATCTAATCAAAATGTAACATGTAGATAGAGTCGCAAAATAAAAATATTAAATTAAATGGTTAAAAGGGAAAGTATAATAATTGAACCAATAATTTTTTTATTAATTCCTATTTTTTATTTCCTTTAAAGATAATAAAATCTGATAGTATATTATATATTAGTTTCACACTCGTGCGTTTCGCGGACACAATATGCTTCACACTGTGCTTTTTACGGATATATTATGCTGACAAAATAAAATATAATGGAGTAGAAAAATATAAAATGATAAAATTACACAATTCAACAAAGTAAAATTAAAATCAATTAGGCAAATATGAGATATATAACGAAATTGTAATATATAGATAGAGTCCTAAAATAAAAGTATTAAATTAAATGATTAAAAGAAAAAGTATAATAATAAAGAAAAATAATACTGAAGTCAAGATTGATATATTATCTATTTTCATGTAATTCAAACTCATTAGGCAAATGTGAGATATATCTAATTAAAATGCAATACGTAGATAGAGTTTTAAAATTTAAATATTAAATTTAATGATTCAAAGAAAAAACATAACAACAAGAAAAAGTATAATAAATGAACCTATAAATTTTTTATATTCTTATTTTTTATTTCCTTTACAGGCAATAAAACCCGATAGTATAATCTATATTAGTTTCACACTGGTACATTCACGGACTACTATGTTTAACACTTGTGCGCTTTATGGACATATTATATTGAGAAAGTAAAATATAATATATTAGGAGAAGATAAAATCATGAAATTATACAATTAGATATAGTAAAATTGATTAAAATGTAATATGTAGATAGAGTTCTGAAATAAAAATATTAAATTAATATATAAATAGAGTCTGAAAATAAAAATATTAAATGTAACATGTAAATAGAGTTTTGAAATAAAAATATTAAATTAATATGTAGATAGAGTCCCAAAATAAAAATATTAAATTAATTGATTAAAAGGAAAAACATAACAATAAGAAAAACTATAAATAATGAATCAATAATTTTTTTATTAATTCTTAGTTTTTATTTCCTTAAAGGCAACCGATAGTATAATCTATATTAGTTTCACACTTGTACATTTTCAGACTACTATGTGTAACATTCGTGCGTCTCACGGGCATATTATGCTGAGAAAGTAAAACATAATATATTAGGAGAACATAAAGTCATAAATTATACAATCATACATAGTAAAATTGATTAAAATGTAATATGTAAATAGAGTTTTGAAATAAAAATATTAAATTAATATATAGATAAAGTTTCAAAATAAAAATATTAAATATAATATGCAGATAGAGTTTTAGAATAAAAATATTAAATTAATATGTAGATAGAGTTTTAAAATAAAAATAATAAATTAATTGATTAAAAAGAAAAGTATAACAATAAATAAAATTATAATAATAATAGAATAATGATATCATCAATTGATTTTTTAAAGGAACCAGATAATGAGCAGGAAAATCATTTTTAATTGAGCCCACAATCAAATTAAACCAGACAAATTGTTGATTAAATATATATATATATAGATATAGATATTTCAAACCTTTTTATATTTTTAATACACATTCTACCTCTCTTCTTATTATAATTTCCCTAAATTTTGCACAATAATGAGAATCAAACAACCACAAAGAAAGATGAAAAGTAATTTGTGGAGAGAGGAAATTTACGAGAAATAGAGATAGGGGAAAAATAAGCCCCAATCATTATTAATACCTAACCTTTAGATAACCTCTATTAAATGAGGGTAAAAAAATTGAACTCATGAAAATGATCTAAAGTTAGATGTTATGATGCTAGATGTTAATGTGGCTTGTTGGATATGTGTTATCTGATATGTCATATCATACCCTATAATGTAGTGTGTCAGATGTCACGCATTTGACATGCTATGTCAGCGCCTGACAGTATAATGCCACTAGACATTTGACATTAGATCGTTATTCCCATTATCTATTCACATTCACATTAGTAAAATCACTCTATTTTGAAAACATTTATCCACAAATAGCATTTTCCTAAACCAGTAGATTTTAAGAGCATCCACATTGGTATTGTTAAATTTAATTTAGCTAATCACATAAACAATAACATAGAATTTTAACAATTGTTAAATGCTATCTATATAAGTATGTTAAATATAGCTATTGATTCTTAACATATTGGTACAGTTAAATTAACTAATGGATTGTCATGTCAAAGTTGAAGAGTAAGTCTTCAAAATCTTTCCCTAGAACACCCTCATTGGATCAACCTATTTGGCTCACAATATCCTCTCAAAGTTCACATAAAAGTGGTAATGGATATTATATTGGAGCCATACCCCCATGTCCAAGTGCTTTTTCAACGTCCGGCTACTTTTTGGAAGATGAAAGAAAGACTAGTTTCTGCTGATATTTTTAAAGAACACCATAACTGTATCCCCGACAGGATGTTCCTTGGTGCACTGGATGACTATATCATTTGCTCTATGTTCTTCCCATATTCCCCCAAATGGTAATTGGGAGGAGAATCATCACGGATAAAATTTGCCAGGCGAGCCCATCATTCCTCATTACGTTTGCCATTGATCGGGTTAAGAAACTGGGATGTGAAGCTTTCAAAAAGGAAGATGTAGATTCCTAATCCCATTCTGGCACCCAATGAATCATATTCTATGGCACCCGATGGCACACATATCATCGGGTGCCATAGCATATGGTTCATCGGGTGCTAGCACATGTACCATCAGGTGCTAGATCAAATTTTCGTAGATTCCATCTCATGATCTAGCTTTTTTATTGCTGATGATTCATGTTGTCCTTGGTTTGTTTTCGCTTGTTATCTTGTTGCTATGTTTCGTTTGAGTCTGTTTTTGTTTGTGTTTTGTTAGGTCGTCGGTTGGGCTTCATTAATTATGCGAGCATGCATGCATATAACATAGTGACTAAAGTAACCTGCAAAAATATGCAAAAGTTACTAAAAATAAGCTGAAAAATGTGCATGTGAGCTTCAAGGCGTGACAATATTTTGCTGTAAAACCACAAGAGTAATACACTTGTGAGTAGTGAATTTTTCTCTTTGTGATTATTCAATTCGTGGCAATATTTCTAGCATTGTCCAAGTTCCTTTTGTTACTTCTTTATTTTAATCTTCTGCAATATTTTTCGAAGTGTTTGCAGCCCATTAACCTCAATGATTAAAAGGACTTGTGACTTGTGAGACGACGAAGAGGCTGACTTACTCAACGTTGTCATTGGGCCGAGGGCCTATATTGGGCCTGTTGTTGGCCAATGGCTCGTTGGCCCTTTCAAGTGGCATTGTGTGATGGCTCATTCTAAGTGGGCTGGATCCTGTTCTGTATTGTTTTTATTGTGATATGAAATGTTCCTCTTTTTTTTTCCCAAAAAAATAAAAATAAAAATAAAAAATTAACTATTATATTTCTAACTTTATTTCAAAGAGCCTGTCAGAGTCAAATTAATTCATAAACTTATACAGTATAAAGAAAATAAAAAAGAAGAGTTGCAAGATTGTTATTAACTTTAACAATAAAGTTAATACAAAGTTAAAAAAATATTTTAACAATTTTATTGACACAATTAACAATTTATTAACTTGATTTAACACCATGAATATAATAACTGCTTTAATGAGTCCACCGCGTGATGAACCACTGGTGACACGCAAACTAGGATTGATTTCTTATTTTCTTTCCCCTAAAGGCGCTTTAAGAAAATGCGATTTTAGCTGAAATTACAGTTCTACAGGCAAAACAGGGTCAGCGGGGCGGATTTCCAGTCTAGATCATTCTGGAATCTAACTTCTCGTGGAAGTATAAACGCGCTCTTATTTACCATTTTAGCCCTTCTCACCTCGCGTAGTATTTCATTGACTTCGACATTTCTGCAAATTGGAATTGATTTCGTGCTCGCAATCATCTGCATTTGCATTTACTGTATCTTCCAAAGGTTCGATTTTCAGATACCGTTTCGCGTTTGATTCTGTTTCTTCGTATATTTTCCTGAGCTTCTGATTTTCATTTTATGGCAATTTTCAAAACCTATGGATCAGAATATATATAAGAACTTTTAGAATGTAATGATTTATTGCAGTTGGACTTTTATTTTTTATTTGCCAGTGGGAAATGGCATCCCTGTTGTTAATTCGGAATTCAGAAACACCTAGTTTTCATCTTCCCCAATTTTGTTTCCTCTTTTAAATGACTTTTTAGTTAATTTTTTTTCTTTATTCGTTTTTCCCCTTCCCTTTTTTCTGCAGCAGATTTTCTACAGTGAAGTCTTGTGCCATCTGCGGCAATATCGTTGTGAGGTGTTGCCGGCCCGTCTATGTTTTGGTTCTGTTCCTGTTGCGATGCATTTTAACTTGAGGACTATTTGTGCGAACTTTTCATTTGCCTTTCTGAAATCTATTGCTCTATTACATTCATTAAGCTATGCAATTACTGTAATCTGTTTCCTCTATAGCGGTTCCTATTAAGTTCTGCAAATGTAAAATCAGCTCACTGTGCGTTGTTTTGGCTGTTCTAACACATGTTTTGTTCATGCTCCATATGCTTTTGTTGCTACTTCATTTCAGTTTTAGTTATTCTAGCGCTAGGACTAGAATATGATGCGATACACTTTATATTCTTGATTTTTATGCGCCTTAATCTATTCATTAAATGATAACTTGGAGAAATGTCTTTACTCTCTTGGGTGTTTGGTTGTGAAGTACGTCAAGTACCAACTCGCATTTGTACTTTCTGTTTGAATTAAGAAACACTCGAGCTCGCCAAAATTGTATAGCTTCATTTTAGTTTCAGTTATTCTAGTACTGGGACTGATATGTGTTGATATTATTCAATTTATGTTCTTAAAATAATATCTTTGTGTCAGACTTGGATCATAGAAATTATCCCCGAGGGTCAAAATAGTAATCAAATGCATGTTTAACACACACACACACACACACACATATAAATATACATACTCTACCATCGTTGACTTTTATAGCCTTTAAATATCATGTATCACTCTTTGTACCTCTAGTTCATACCGTTGGCCTGACATATGATTTCTGTTATAACGCATGTTCATTGTTGGGTTTCCCTGAAGTCACATGGCGGATCAACAGGCCCTTGAAGGTACAAGTTCTAGTGCTGTCTCTGCTGGAAGTTCGCAATCAGCTGTGGAGCTCAACATCAAGACTCTGGATTCCCAGATTTTCAGCGTTCAAGCAGACAAGAATGTAATTTCTTACTTTTGACATGTCATGGTGCTGACCTTTTTTTCCCCTTCTCTCTGTTCTTTTCCCTTTTTTTGTGGGGGTGGGGGCAGTTCCACTGGGGGTGTTCATCTCCTTGTAATCCTTATCAACAAGGTGACTTTTTGTCTATGTTTCGTAGGAAATAGATGATGCTCCCTCGGGCATTTTCATTGTTTCCTACCCCAATGCACGCACATGAAAAGAGAAATATAGAAAGAGAAGTATAGAAAGAGAAGGGGAACTTGTATATTTCATATTTTCTGCATCATGACTCTCTAACATGTAGATCTACTTAATTTCAGATGGCAATATCAGCGTTCAAAGAAAAAATTGCTGGTCAAATAGGCGTCCCCACTGGGCAACAGCGTCTCATTTTTAGGGGGAAAGTTTTGAAGGATGATCACCTTCTTTCGGAATATAGTATCCTACCAATTCTGATGCTACCGGCGTGCTTCTCTTGTTGCTCTTTTCCTGTATCCCAGTAAAATATTAGCCATCAGCTATTAGAAAAGGAATCGATTGATTTTTATATCAGGATATAACCAATTATCGACCTGCCAGCCTAACATTGTTTTATGGTAATATATTTCTGTCAGGATAATGATTAAATGTTCATTTCTTGGGGGAAACAATAATGTACACAATAGATTCTGTTTGTTGGGCAGGAGTAGGACCGTGTTGGTGTCTGTGATCTTGAGAAATGTTGAAATTTGTCTTTTAGTATAACTTCGTGTTTTTTATGTATGGTGTTTTTCGAAGAGCTCATAACCTGTGAAGTTGGCTTCTTTCCTTAAAACTAGATATTTTATTGTAAATTAACAAGAGTGCTGATTCAAGAGAATATAAGATGTTTACCTTGGTTTTTCTATGTGATCAAATGATCCTTTTTTTTTAAACACAGTAATTCCACATTATCTATACTCTGTTACCGTCATGGCTTCATTCAACAGCGGTTCTATAGTGAAACCTCAATATATTAATAATGTTGGGGTTAATGGAAATTATTATTTTGGAGGTGTTATTATCTATTGAATGTTAATTTAGTATCTACTGGTGCAGTGGGGATGGGAAAATTTTATTATTAAATGAGTTTATTAAGTTATTGGATATTCATCTATAGAGGTTTTAATGTACTTAACCTCATAAAAGATGTGGAAAACGGGGATACATTGCATTTGGTTGAAAGACAGCCACAGCCATCTCCTGGTAGTGGTAATGGGGATGCAATGGTCAGCAATGATAACAGAGGTAATGATTTATTATTTCTTTTACGTTATTTACATTATATGTTTTGATCCTGGGTTCTTTCAAGAGTGTGTTGTTCATGAGTGTCTGTCATTTTGTTTTTGCTGGTTTCAGGACAAGAATTCCCAGCTGCCGGCCAACGTAACCGCATTGGACAGATAACACACAATGTAGTACTGGGTACCTTAAATTTTGGAGAACCTGGGGCTGGGGAAGCTGTTGTACCAGATCTTAGTCGGGTGTGTTGTCTGGTTTCTATAAGTGTTTATCTTGCTTGTAATAATATAACCATGCTCACTAGTTAATATGCTTTATTTAGGTCATTGGGGCTGTTTTGAACTCTATTGGAATTGGCAACCTGATGAGTGGTGTACAACCAGGCATGCAGGTGAATGTACAACCAGGCATGCAGGTGAAATTATCTTTCCATTGTTCTTTTTAACTGTGGCCTGCTTTTTTATGTATGTGATACACACTTAAAAAAATCCTTTTCTTCCATAATGGATGCTTAATAATTTTTGGACTGGGAGGGAACTGCAAATGCCATTTAACCAGTAGGATGTTATAAATCCATTTTAACCGTGTACAGCGGCCGACCAAAAAAAAAAAAAAGTGTGGTAATGTGAGTAGCTATTAATGTAAGCATGACCTTTTTATTATAAACATTGCTGCAATGTGTTTAAAAAAGGCAAAACAGGTGTGATGTATAGGAATAGGTTAACCATAATAAGTACTTATAAAACAATGAATAGACTTCAATTAGGCAACATATTTACAGAACATCTCATGGATCACAAGTTTCTCTTTTATAGCTAAGAAAAGAAAAGATTGAGGTTTCTTTAAGTTGTTTGAGCTGCTTGAGCAACGCTAATGGCTTTGCAGTGCCTACTTGCTGATACAATTGCAAGAACACTGAAAAAACGAGGCCTTGAAAAATTCTGCAGTTTGTCTGATAATCCTGCCAATCATGGATATAATCCTGTTTCTATATTGAAGAGTATCCATTTTGTTCTTCTACTGATATACCCTTACTCAATTTACTCAAGTCCATCATCCTTAGGGAAATATTCATTGTCAACCTTAAGAAGAGAAAGAAAGAAGGGGGGGGGGTTTGGAAAGAGCACATAATGTTGTCAGTCTATTTTGACGCTTTCTTAATCCTTCTTTAATTGCATTTGATTTTTCATCTTGTCTATGTCCTCGTCATTGCTTCTCATTGTGGTCGGATTCACTGCCAAAGCAGTGCTCTATTGAATAAAGGGTACACCAGGAAAGCTAATTAAAAAATTTTCTATTTGAAAACATTTTTACTCATGAAAAGTTGAACCAGCCTATATGAATGAGATGGAGTATCACACAAGCACGATACAATTTTTTCTTTGGTCCACCTGGAAGATATCAAGAGCCAGATCTTTCTATCTTTTTGGCATGCATTAGAAACTTAAGTATTCGGAAAGATGACTACTTCATCTACATTCTCAGCAGTTGCCACTGGATAATCTATGGGTAGAGCCAAAGTCAGACTGTCGGCTTAATATCCACCTGGTTTTCACTAGGGGGACGTGTGGATACTGTAGGGGGAGTCCTGCATGAATGGGATTCATATCTCTTTTGTTGGTTGAGAAGGGACCAAGAGTCCAAACTATTGAAACAAAGAAGCGCGGAAAGGGGCCTACATTGCCTTTACATACCACTAAAATACGTAGCTTTTCAAGCTGAAATTGAGGATATAGCTTATCGTCCAAACATGTTTGCAAGAAAAAAGTTATATCAACTTACCTGTAAACTTGGCCTCTCTTGCTCTTTTTATTTGTTATTATTAGTGATTAGTGATGGTAGTGGATTGTGTTCGGGGCCGATTGTCACTGATCCTCTCCACCGAGTGAAAATGTAAGAGTCGTGGATCTGGACCCGGTAGCCTGGGCCATCCTATACTTTTTTAATAAAGCCCTTCTCTTGCGAGGTTCATACGATCAAGTCCCCTAAATTTATAATATGATCAAAAACCATAAAATGTTTTAGTTAGATTTCAACTTCTTAATTTTTTTTTTTCTTTTTTAAAGAAACAGATCTCGGATAGGCACCGATCTGTATCCTTCCCACTGGTCCACGGATTGGCAAATTCTTTTACCATTCGGATAGGGTATCTGTCGGGGTTCGGTTCGGTTCGGATTGGGTTTTTGTGCCATCGCTAAAATTATTTATATATATTGCTGATTGATTATGAAGGTCAAGACTGCACCCGCTTTGCTTATTGTTTGATGCACAGGGTTTTTGTCCTTATAGCTGTGTGTGTTATATGGAATTCTGTATGCATTCCTCCCAATGTTCTTGCACTCAATTTTTTGACTCTTTCACACTTATATACCAATATTTAAATGCTATTGGGTATGCAATAGCTGAAGATTGCCTTTAGAGTTGAAGCTACTGTACTACTTGATGTATCTATGTTGATGTTCCTCACTGGATTTGTTTTCTAGTCTAGAATTTATTGTTAGGCAGTTGCGTTATTGGTCAAATGATACTGTGAAAACAGAAGTTTGACGCATTCTGTTTCATTTTAGTTTATTTTATTTTATATTTAATTATTTTTGGTCGTTAAATGTGTTCGCTAAAAGGCTTATCCTCGTCTCCAGACTCCTCAAGGAAATGAAACAGAACTGTCACAGGTTAATGCTGGTGGTCAGGGTCAGTCAGGAAATCAGTCTGCTCCCATGCAGACGGTACCTGGTCAATTTGGACCTTATGTAATGCAAATGCCCCTAGGAGCTGCAATTGCTACTCCTTCACTGAATATGGTACTGTCTCCTCTATTCTTCATCCGTGCTTTAAAACTTGTAACATATCTCGTTATGTCCTAATATATGTATGTATTTTCTTTTGATACTAGCCAATTCCTGATTCGTTGCACACACTTTTGGAGTTTATGAACCGAATGGAACAGGCTTTTTCCCAGAATGGTAATAGCTTTGACTTCTATCACACTTCATTTGTTGTGAAGCATCTCTAAATATGGTTACCTTATCTCTGAATTAAGGGTATCAGCCAAACCAGTCACCTAATGTTAGCAGTGATCTACCTGCGATTGAATTGTTCTCAAATTCTCGTGGTTTATCGACACCTGAGGCACTTTGCATTGTCCTGCGACATGCGCAACAGCTTCTTAGTGGCCCTACTGTTTCAGCATTATCTGTAAGCATCTTATTTAGATTGTCCTCATTCTTTTAGCACCATTGTCCCATATTTGTTTGACTGTTTCTGCTTGTATTGGTCATTTTTTAACCCAAACACATCGTATGATTCTTCTATTCATGCAATATTTGTGCTTAGCTGTGCTTAAAAATGTGGTCCCTTTTGGGTTGCTGTTCTTTGCTCTGGGAATGATTTTCAAGATTGAGTTTGTGAGCCCCACTTATGAATGAATGAGAGAGAGAGAGAGAGAGAGAGAATATGTTGTTCTACACTGTTCACATGATTCCCCTGTTCTTGGTGTCTTCGTCAACTGTGAATTTAAGACGAGTCATGTTGATTGTATGATGAAGAATGCTCTGAAGTTTGTGAATTTTATAGGTGTGAAACAACTTGAGCTGTTTCCCTTTACAATGTTTCTAGCTTTATTCCATGTGGAGATGGGATTTATTCTTGATGTAAGTGCCTGAATATGGAGTTGTAGTCCTTTGCTTTTGTATTATAAACTCGTTGGAACTGGATTCTGCAATGTTGAATTGTATCTTTGTAGATGATGTGTCTCTATCAATTGTTACTGAGACAAGAAGTTCAAATAGTAGTTCTTTGTTTGATCAGTTCACGCACAACTGCACATTCTTGCTAGCTAGTCTTTTGCTTTTGAGAGTCTTAAACCAGTTGAGGTTTTCTAGTACCGTTCCTAATTACTAGGTTCTTGAAATCCTTAAAGGATTGTCCGTGGCAAAATTATCTTTCTTTTTAGCAGTCTTTTCAGCGCAGAAATTATCTGCACGTGTCTTGTTTAATTCGCATTAATTACTTGTGTCGCAAATTCCAAGACTTAATGACATGTAACACAAAAGCATTCTCTGGATTTTGTGTGGCTCGGAAAGCAGAACCAGATTTGCGCAAAAAGTGCAACCATTATTTGGCTTGAACATGTTTATTAGGATCTAAAGGCACACTTCTCATTTTAGTATTATGTGATTTTTTCCAGAGTTATTACACGGGAATGAACACAGCACTGGTTGCCTATATGGGAATTCTGTTAGGAATAATTAATGATCCACTCAAATGCAAACAGTACCTTTTCTTCTCCTGTTTTTTCCTTCCTTCTGATGTGTCTGTAATCTGGTGCAACTATTGTAGCATATCACAGGCCGTTTAGACCAAGAGGGAGGTTCAACTGATACTACTGTGAGGGGACAAATTCAATCAGAAGCAGCGCAATTAGGTATTGCAATGCAACATCTAGGTGCCCTTCTATTGGAGCTGGGAAGGACAATATTGACCCTCCAGATGGGACAATCTCCCGTATGTTCCTTTTAACCCGTCAAATCATTCCTATTTTCTGATTCAAGTTATTTATGGTCACTGGATACACATGCAGGCTGAATATTTTCTTAATGCTGGTCCTGCTGTTTATATATCTCCATCAGGGCCAAATCCTCTAATGGTTCAGGTTTGTATCAATTTCAAGTCATTGTTTGTACTTTGTTTAATGTGGTGCACTTAACAGCCTTTGTGTTGTTATGAATGTTCATCAATGTATGCTTAAGACCTCAGACTTTTGAGAGGTCAGGTAAATTTTCAAATAACTTCAGATTTGAGGCTGCAAGCCCAGTTGAAGTTTTTTCCCCACTTATTCTGGCTGATTGTCATAAGATTATTTTTTTAAAATTAAATTCATGTGTCTCGTTGAACATCTAAATTTCTTGCTTTGGCTGTTGAGTTCTGGTCTCTATGGGTTCATATTTTGCACAGTTTTAATGCTTCTTCTATGATTTCGGTTATTTTCTCTTCATTTTCCATGTCATAGGCGTTTCCTGAATTTACCATGACCATTTTTAAGCATTCTGAATCTTAATTCAGCCCTTGTGCAGAGTTGATTTTGTCAAACTTACTTTTCGTACCACCTGTTTCCAATCACGTATTTCTTGCACCATTTATTCTTCACAACCGCATGGTATTTCTCATAATATTTTTGCCCATTTTGTTACAGCACATTATTCAAAGAGATCACTTCTCCCAAAAAAAAAAAAAATTGTCAAAAGTTCAATGCATACAGCACTACTACGTTTTACGAAATGTACCAAAAAATTCATGGGATGTTTTATGTATTTTAAATATTGAATCATTTCCTGCAACTTATTTATGGGAATATTGTGAGATAGAGGGGATACTGCTTTGTTTTAGTTTTGATGTTGTTCCAATTTTAATTTGACCGTTTGCATTCTGATTTGCAGCCTTTTCCTCTCCAAACCAGCCCTCTTTTTGGTGGTCCAGCTGGCTCGCCGTCTAGTCCTGTGGTTCAGGGTCCAGTTGGGATTGGCAGTATGCCAAGGAATGTAAATATACATATACATACTGGTATGCGGAGCTTAAGAATGCATATGATGTTCTTCAGTTTGGAAATATATTAATGGAGCAATCTCATTTTGACTTATTGGAAACCTATGTAACCAGGGGCATCATTGGCACCTCTTGTTTCTAACCTGCGTGGGAGGGCACCTAATGGAGGAGGAGTGCAGGGAGAACACGTTAATGGAACAGCTTCTGGTGATTCTGGCCAAGCGCAGGTTTTGTCAGGGAGAAATGTGATTGCAACTGCTTTTCCATCAAACCCTGCTGTTGTTTCAGTTTCAGGTGCTGGAGGTGGTGTTTCACAGCCCTCAGGTTCTGGTGCATTTTCCAATGTAATATCTGAAATCAATTCTGAGCTTAGACGTTTCGCTGCTAGTGTAGGCAGTGAAAGCCACCCCCAATCAGGTTTGCTAAATGGTTGGTTCTTCTTTTTAAAAAAATGTGTTGGTGCTTTTCCTGTAATTAAGTGCTTTAATATCTCATGAAGGCCAATCAGAAAATTCTACTGCTCGAGAACAATCTGCTGGTTCTGGTGCTAGAAATGATGATACAAGCTGTCAGCAGTTAAACTCATCCAGCAATGGAGTTGGTGGGACCAGTCGGACTTGTCCAGTTACGATGGACGGTCAGGTTCGTCTTGCAACATATTAGAGAGCTTATCTGATTGATTTCTCTTCCTTCGTAATCAATAACGGTGAATTAACTTCCTTCTATATGCCAGGCACAACCTCAATGCCGTCAACCCTGTGAAACTGCAGAGGGCGGAGGTGTTGGGGACTCGAAGAGTGAACCTTCATCCGGTAAACCAGACCTTTCTGTTGAGGGAACAAGAAGATCCAGTGAGGGTAAAGACGATGGTTCTTCAGGTGCGCCTCTCGGACTGGGATTGGCAAGCCTGCAGCCTAGGGTAGGCTCTAAATCTAATTGCTAGTTAAGCCCTTTTGATGAATCCTGTAATTTAGCTTTTGTTATACATTGCATTTTTATGGAGGACAATGTTTTCTCGTATATCTATGTGCTTCCTGAAAAGGTTCTCTCTCCGTATATGCTTGTGTCTACACCATTGTTTATTCTGCATTTTTGTATCTGTCATGGACATTTTTATATCTAAATTCTGTATGATCATTTCAATTTCAAGTTTGGATATGACTTAGATCTATCTTGCTTTCCTTTCGTATTTTTGATTATGTTTGTGTAAAAATTTGTGATAGAGACGAAGTAATCTACAAAGAGCACGGAGCAAGAAAAATGATGGTGCGACAGCTAGTAGTCAGAGTGAACACTCTAGAACTGTCGGACAGCATGTTTTGCAATCTCTTGCATCATTATCTACTCAGGGAAATGCAAATACCCTTCCTCTAGGGAGGCCATCACAACCTCCCAGGGGAGTTGTGGAGAGAGAGTCGACTACTGGACAAAATACTGATGGCCAGGCTGATGTAGCTGGTTCAATGTCTGAGATGCTCCAAAATCCTGCTTTAGATGGTCTATTGGCTGGAGTTTCACAGCAAACTGGGGTTGGTTCTCCAGACATGTTGAGAAATATGTTGCAACAATTTACTCAGAATCCGACAATGAGGAGTACGGTCAATCAACTTGCTCAACAGATTGACAGCCATGACCTTGGAAGCATGTTCTCAGGTTTAAATAGAGGCCAAGGTGGTGGCATCGATCTTTCGGCAATGATGCAACAAATGATGCCAATTGTTTCTCAGGCTCTTGGAGGTGTTTCCTCTGCTCCGCAATCAAATCCTCCATCGGGAACTGGGATCTACAGTAGTAGGTCCAGGATAGATATGGGACAAATTGAAGAGTCTCAGGTTTGTGCCTTGGTAGATTGATAATAGTATTAAACGTGCTAGTACTTATTAGAGCATACCTTCTCAGCTTAAAAATTAACTCTGTTATAAAAAGAAGTTATTTTTCATTCGAGCAAGATAAGTTGCTCTTTGAAATCTGACCAATAAAGTGTCGTATCTAAGTGCTCATGGTTAGGCAAACGTGCTGTTAGACTTAAGTGTGGTTTTACGCTTGTGCCTGTCGATGTAACTGAAATTGAAAAGCTACCAGTTTTCTTCTTGATGACACAGTGATTGTGTGATTAAGCAGTTTCAATTGCATAGTTATGCTAATTTTTCCCCCAGAAAATGTTGGTCAAACAACTGCTTCAATCTTAAAACAGTAGTCATTCTGAAAAAAGATTTTGGATTAAGCTTAATTAGGCCTTCTAGTGTGTGAAATAAGTTGTCAGACTCTATCTTCAGCTTGAGCTTTTTGTTTTACTTATGGTTAGTATTGTGCATATTTTTGGTTGTTTAACTTGTTATGGTTACCTGCCCAGTTCAAGTTTTCCATTGTTGTCCCAATATTTGGTATCCTGCTCATATTAATCTCCAAATAAAGGCTTTACAATACTATTCCTATAAATACATTATTGTTTGTGTTCAACTAAGAACACCTTTTCCCTCTGCTCTAATTCTTTTTGTTATTATTGATCTATATATATTTTTATCTTTTTCCTCTTTGCTTTAAATGTCCCATCCAAAATATTGATCTCCAGCAAGTGGTTCAGAGGCTTGACATCCCCAGTTCAGCTGGAGAAGTTCTCCGTTCTGTGGTTGAGAGTGCAGTGCGTCAGTATGGCCATGGAAGTGCCAATCTTGTAGATGAATTATGCAGTGACGAGAGGCTTGCCCATGTATGCAATCTTTCTGGCGTTATTGCTCACTCATTTTTTAATTTGGGGCTGGATAACTGGATTTCATGATACTTTCTTTTGGTGACAGGATTTCATGCAGATGCTTAGTCATGATGTTTCCCAGAGATTTCAAGATAAACCAGAATCATAGGCAAACTATGTTTTTTACCTGTGATTACTCGTATTTCTCTCCTGCCACGCCAGCAGGCTTTTGATATTTTTTTTTGGTTCGTATCTGCTGGAGAAAAGAAGTATATGTAGAAATTAGCTGGGGCGTGCTTTATTTAATAGTAGTTGGCCAGCTTGTGAATTGGGATTAGTTTTTTATGGAGTGACAAGTAGTTGAGGCATGCTCTCATTTTTTCTTATTGGGGTGGCTGTTTGCTGAAATATCAGCACCTGTATTTCATGTGCTGTGCTATCGTAGAGAGTCCATCGGTAACTGTCCAATGCAGTTAACAGAAAATGAATTGAAAGAATGGAAATAGGGATATCTTCCGAATTGTATTACTGGGTTTTGTTTCATTATCTATACTGTTTAAAATTTATTTGGCTTCCTTGAGCTTATGCAAGTGAGTTCATTCTTTTATTATTTTTTGAGTTGATAATGTTGCTGCCTCGGACGGGGGTTGTCTGCCTTAGGATTTCTGTGGCAGGTAAAATTTGGGGGAATGATGTGCCCCTTACTCGACGAGGGGCTTGACCACTTGAAAATAACACGTTTTTGTTACGATAGAACTGCATGGACAGATAAGCTTGCTAGGTTATTGATGTCCAAATAATTTTGATTTATTAGACCAGAAAGTTTCGACTGAATCAGTTTTTGGTCTCTGATGTTGATGATAAATAAATGGCAACGAAAAGGTCTTAGCAGAAACAAATTCAAGGGACCTTTGAATGGATTAATACAGAATTATGCTATTTATTTAGGTCTCTAGTTAAGTTGATATTTTTCATTAGATAAGGAATTGATGGAGCTTTGTATTTTTGTTTATCCGCTCATCTTTAAATGTAAAAATGTCAATTAATCTGGAGTCAAAACATTTTCAATTGACTTTCCTTTAGAACTCTTCCTGTAATTAGAAAATGTTATTCTTCACGGTTATGTATGTTCATCTAATGTAATGCAGCATAAATCTATAATTCCCATAAATCAACAATTTTTGAATTGCAAAATACTTAATTCTTATTCAAAGTTAACTGATTTATAATGAGTATTATTTAATGTTTAAATAGAAATTGATTTACTTAGAAACTAAGTGGTAAAATAAAAAAATAACTAAATATATTATGAATCTTAAAGTTTTACCTAATTAATGCTAAAATATATGAAAGACACAATGGGTTGAAACTTCTAAAATTCTCATCTTCATCGGTCTTCTGTGATCGCTGAAGATTTGACCCTCAATCGTAGATTTGTTCTCAATTTTACCCTTCCCAAGCACAAAGAGTGATTTATTGACGTCAAGTATAATGAACAATTTTGTTGACTTAACTGCATTATCCTTTAACAGCAATTTTATTTTGTCTATATGCATGTATATTATTATACATGCGTGTATATATGTCAAGCATCTAGAGGTGCAAGAATCTCATACTTGTAGTTTATATGTGTATCACGTATTGCTCGCATGCATAATAATATGCACGCGTGGCAAAATAAAATTTTTCTACCCTTTAATTGGATCAAGGCGTATTAAACCAGTTTTGTTTATTGATCTCTTTGTTTACTACTCCTATCTCATATATGTAGAACTATTTGCGTTTTTAGAAAGATTAAAAATTATATTAGAAATGATGCATGAAATACACATGACATGTATTCACACACGCCACAAAAAACTTTCAGGGAAGTTTTTAAAAATTTTCCAATCAAGATATATAGTTGATAGTTATAAATAATTACTAAATAGGGGTATATAAATTAATCTCAATAAAAAAATATTAGCCCGCATCTAAAAAAAGGAAGGGAATTAATGGGTTAACTCACGTGGTTAAGAGCATAACCATTTATTGAGATTACATGGGTTTGAATCCCCACAATCCTCCTCCCCCGTCCCTCTTTGTACACAAAAAAATAATAATAATAAATAAATAAATTGTTGGGGGGAGGTGCCTATATGTGTGGCTGGGGTGAAAGGAGTATATATTTTTTTACTTGTTAAAATTTTTCTTTTTACATTTATTTATTTTCCATTATATTTATTTATTTGTTTTATTTTATATTATTATTTTTACGTTAAACAAATCAACTGAAATTTATTGAGTAAATTTCACAAAAGGTTTTCAATTTTTACACTTTAAATTGTCTGGATTTGTAACATTTTTTAGCTTGTTAGGTCCTCAACCTTTCATAAATATACACAAAGGTCCCTCCTAAAGGAATTCATTTAAAATTCCGTTAAACGATTGAAGAAATTACTTTTATACCCTTATTTTTTAAATTAAAAAATAAAAGTTTAAAAATTAAAAAATATAAAAAAAAAAGAAAAAAAAAAAAACAACTCCACCACCCCAACCCCCGACCGGCAACCACTTTGGCAGGGGTTGGGTGGGGTGGTGGAGTTGCCCTTTTTTTTTCCTTTTTTATTTTTTCACATTTTTAAAAATTTTAAATTTAAGGGATAAAAGTAATTTCCTCAACTATTAAATAGAATTTTAGATGAATTCTAGTAGAAAGGATCTTTTGTACGTATTTATGAAAGGTTGAAGTTTTAGCTCGTTAAAAAAAAAAAAGGTTATATTCAAATGAAAAAGGTTGGGGAACGTTCTATAAAATTTACCCAAGTTTATTCAATCAATGTACTGATAGATTAATGATTCTCTATATGGGAATACATATAGAGATTCAGGATGAGAAAGTAATTATTTCAAGTAACACCGCTTGACTTGGGTAATGAAACTACCAAATCTGTTCTTAAGAGAATGTATTCCCATATAGAGAATCATTAATCTATCATTTCCCATATTGGACGATCGATTTTTCGGCTTCTGAACTCCATCATGGCTGAACAATCGCAATTTGATCCTCAGCTCATCATTTCTCACAAATTCTCCGAGGTATATTCTATATTTTTTCTTTTTTCTATTCCGTCTACAAATCTCTTTCATATTCGTTTTTGGGAATAAATATGTCGATTTTCTTTTGTGTGTACTCTCGGCATGCCGTTGGTGAACTATAATTTCCAGGTGACCTACAGTTATACTGAAAGGTAAGGAGTCGGTTCATTTGTTCCGCAAATTATTCTCTATTTCTTTGGTTATGTTCTGGCATAAGCTCAAAGGAAGCTCAATTGATGGTTTTCTTGTTAAATAGAGATGCTGCACTCTATGCCCTTGGGATTGGAACATGTGCGAAGGATGCCGTGGATGATAAAGAACTTAAATATGTTTATCATCCTCATGGCCAGCAATCCATCCAGGCAAAATTTCTACTTTCAGAAATTTATTTAACCGTGTTATTCTTGAAGCGTATCCGATCTTGAATTCAGGCTTTTATGCTATGGTTAGATCGGAACTCGAGTATGTGATGGATGGATGAGTTTTTTTTTTTTTTTTTTAATATGTAATTTAACCATACAAAGTGCTGTTGTTGTCTTTAAGAGCTCGCCTCAATCATAATTGACTTCGGCAGAGTGCCGCCCCGGGGGTGGTTTGAAGAAGAAGAAATTGGCTTCTCTTTTAAGTTCAATTTGATTTTGTTTGTTTTTGTGTGTGTGTGTGAGAGAGAGAGAGAGAGAAGTTGAATCTGAGGGTGGTTTGGTCTTATGATTATCAAATCAGTCTGTCTCTGTCAAGCACAGCTAAGCTAAGAACTAGCAGATGGAGAATAAAATGTTTCTACGTCAAAGTTGATGTGCATTGTGGTTCGTGAATTTGGAAAATACAATTAGTTTTGATGCATAGCTAATGCAAGTGATTCTTCAGTTAGTTACTTTAGTTGATAACAGGAGTACTGAATTTTGTATTCTAGAGAATAGTTGACTACCTGCTTAGCATTGCTCAAAGTGAACCTTTTTTCTTTTTCTTTCGAACAGGTCTTGCCAACATTTGCTGCTTTATTTGCTCTTGATTTCACTTCACAACTTACACAGCTACCAGGACTGCAGTAAGCATTTCATTTAGTTTTATTAAGGACGTTAGCATATTGGATGACTGAATGATGTGTCTCAGATATATTCTCCTGAAAAAACATTTGCCTCGCCAATATACTAGCTAAAAGTTTTCCGACAACAATTTCTTCTCCAGATATGATCCTCGTCTTCTATTGCATGGATAACAGTATATTGAAATCTATAAGCCACTTCCTTCTAGTGGTTGTGTAAGGTTCTTACGCATTTTTATATTAGCTGTAGTCATCTTCACTTTTTGTTTGTTTTTCCTCCTTGTCATGCTGATTAGTTTCATCTTAATTTTACTGGTGCAGATCCTAAACAAGGCAATTATTGCTGGATTACATGATAAAGGTCTGTTCAAAAACTAGACTTGATAATCTCAACCTGGATATCTGTTTAGTGTTCACTAAAGTTGTGCACTGAGAATAAGTTGAAAAAAGAAGAAGGATACGGTAAACAGGCTTAAGTGAAGTGAAAGCCATTATGTTTAACACAGTAAAGAGATATCTGTTTGCTAAGTCAGGTTTGATGGAGATTTTTTCCACGCCTGTCCTTTGAAAATCTAAATAAATTTCCTGGTTTAAATTATTAAAAAGTTAGTTATTAATTCATTGAATTTATTTGGAAGTATTATGTATTTTCTCTGCTGTTTAAAGTAAGTTCACCAGTCTACGATTGATGAGAATGATTTCCTGTATACTTGCAGTTAAAGCAGCTGTTCTTGAAATCGAAATTGCAAGTTATGAGAAAGATTCTGGTGAAATGCTTTGCATGAATAGGTAAATTCTTATTCATGTGACCATCTAGATTTGTTAGTTTACAGTTTTGTGTTCGATTTACTTTTACTATTCATTATTTAAGTTGATAAAATACTTTATTACTCCATAGGATGTCTGTTTATCTAAGGGGTGCTGGTGGATTCTCAAAATCACCAGAGCCATACTCGTATACCAGATATAACTGGACGCCGGATTATAAGATCCCTAATACTCAACCTTTTGCTGTACATGAGCAATGTATTCAACCATCGCAGGTCTGCTAATTTGTAGTCTGTCGATGTGATTAAAGAGCACAGGGGAAGAAGGGAGGGGACTGTTTATCATGCATCTAGTGATAGTGTTGATTAATTAGTTAGTTTAGTAAATTGTGTGCCTTTATAATATACTCATTCTTCACACTTCAACAAAGTGGTGACATATTATGAAGGCCACAGTTAGTTCATGACTTGACAAATGCCATGATTTTGGTGGATGCTGGATCTGATTATGTATTCTTGATATTCAAGTGTGAATTTATTCAAAATAAATATTTGACAGGCAGATGGGATATTGGTATCGGTCCTTATCTTTTGCTATATTTGTGCACGGTCTTTACATCTTACACAAATTGTTCTCTATTTTGCAACTTAAAACGAGCATGACAGGAAAATTGAATATCTTTCTTTGCATGCTGTGTCACTTGGGACATTAATCTGAGATTTCATTGAACCTAGAATTTTTCACATGTCTCTGCATGGAGCTTCCGTAGATGCTTATCTGTGTACCGAAAGTATTTTCCCCCCTATCCAATTAAAAAATCATTTCTTTTCCTGGTGTTTGCTATTTAAATTGAATTGTATATATATCCTCTGGATGCAGCTCCTTTGTTTCTGTCACTATTTACTTAAATGATACTTGAACACGATTCTTTTCTCTCTTACCTTTAGAAGAATTATTTATTAAAACAAAAAAAAATCTGAACTTCCTCTGTCCTCCCTGACAAATGGAAGTGGTGAAAGCTTGTTCTGCTAATTCTCGTTAATTTAATGATACTGAAGTTCCATAGTTGCAAATACCTTGAGCGATCAGAGCTTGTAGAACTTCGTAAATTCTGAAATTTCATCTAGCTTCTCTTGCTACTATAATACAACCTGATACATTTCTAAGACCGTATGGGCTTTGATCATCTCTTAAGAGTCTTTAGCCTCTTTTCATAAATACATTTGCACTCTTATGCAGGCATTGCTGTACAGGCTCTCTGGTGACTACAATCCCTTGCACTCAGACCCTAAGGTTGCAGAAGTTGCAGGGTAAGTTGTCTATTTAAAACTAGAGGAGCCTTATGCCACAACTGAGTTAGGCTGTTCAAACAATTTGTGATTTGTTAAATTTATGATCTCACTTCTCACCCCCTCCTCCAGCCCCACCCTTACTTTGCCTTTTTTTTTTTTTTTTGGGATTCAATTGGGGGATCTTCAGGAAGGGGAACATAGGCTCAAAAACCCAGGGCCTTGTCCTGATAAGGGCTTCTTTTTACCACTTAAGCTATTACTCTTAGTCTATTTATTACTTCACTTTGTTCGGCTAGATTTGTGAAAATAATTGTGATATAGAATTTATTGTATAAAAATGTTGAAATTTTTGGATGGAAGAAGGTTGTCACTCGGTTATAACTTACGAAAAAGGGTAACACTTGAATGGCCAATATTTTTTTTTCCTTGAATATTTAGGCTTAATTAGTCTGCAAAAGCCAGTGACAGTCTCACAGAAAAAGAAAATCAGTCTATTAATAAAGGTGCTTGCTCAGTTTACTTTAACACAAAATAGTGGCATTTCAATAATTGCAGTTTCTTTAGCTTTAGTTAGTGCTGGTAAATTTTTATTTATTCTTTTTTTTTAATTCCTTCCAAATCTGATTGCCACAATGAGGTTCCTAAACAGAGCACATAAAACGTATGTACTTAGAGTCAAGTAGATGGCAGAAAAGATAGATTTGTAAGAAATTGCTGATTTAGATTTGAAAATCAATTTATATATTTCTAGTCAAACATGATAGACGTCTCATTGGAGGTTCAACATATAGTTATTTTATGCTTGTTGGTTTACCAGCCTATGCTCTTAGAACTTTTTTTAGTCAAATGTTATGCTCTCATTGTTTTTAGCATGATTTTGCATAGATTTTCTCGTCCAATTTTGCATGGGCTTTGCACACTCGGCTTTGCTGTCAGAGCTATCATCAAATGTATATGCAGAGGAGAACAACATTTGATCAAAAGCATGACTGGTAGATTTCTCTTGCATGTCTATCCTGGAGAAACATTAATAACTGAAATGTGGCTGGAAGACTTGAGGTAGGTTCTATTGATCTTCTCTTAATGAAATTCATGGCATTTATTCATCAGAGCTCACAGAGATGGGGAATATTCAGAGTGTTGTATCAAGTGAAGGTGAAAGAACGGAACAGGGCTGTGCTTGCTGGCTATGTCAATATTGATCGCCTGAGTTCATCACTGTAATCTCTCTCTCTCTCTTTCGGAGCCAAGAAACTAACCTTCACTTTTCAAGTATGGGGAATTGTTTATCGGCTAGACAGCTACAATATACTGAGTATACAGTCCTTTTGAAATGTCCTATCGTTATGCCACCATTGAATAAGTGACAATATCAGTAGATTTCTTTCTACTGCTTCAGGCTACTTTTCTATTGACAATATCGTTATGCAAGATTGCCAAATCTTGCATAACGATCATCCACCATGCTTCCATTTATTTGATAATAATAATTCCCGTCCTTGCATGTATAGAAGTTGAATTGCTACCACAGGTTTAAGCAGATTTTTAGTCCTAAGGATTTGTTAATCTATGCTGTAAACTTATGCAACAGCTACCACCCACGAATCATGTCCCCGAGGGTTTTTTTTTTTTTTTTTTTTTGGGGGGGGGGGGTGGTTACGTTTTAAGCATCGCATCTGTTCAATCAGATCCTAAGCAGCAGGCTCATTGTCCTGCAATGGGTGGGGCAAGTATGTAGAACCTGCTCACCAATTGAAATAGAATAATAGCAAGCAGTGGTAAGCAGCCTTCATTATGGAAACTGAAAAATTTCTAGCTTCTTCAAGGATCTTAGCAAGAAAAAATAAGAGCATACCTGGTCAAATTTCAGACAAAATCTAAGGTTTCCAACCCTGCATTAACTTCCAACCTCTTACATATTTAACTCAATTGCACTGAGTCCAGCTTCTTTAGTTCCAAATTGCTTACAATCCACCTGTTTCACCAAGTTCTCTTCCTTCTCTAACATGCTTGTCTGACGTGGTATCAACCCAGCCATGGCATAAGCACCTGCGAGAACGAGTGTATCTGCAGGGTGTTCATCACATATTTTTTCCAGTTCTCGCTTTGCACGTTCCCCCAAATCTACATTGGCACAGACTCTACATGCTGCCAGTAATGCTCGCCAAGCAGTGGTGTCCCCCTTATCTGGCAATCCTTTGATTAGCTCATATGCATCCTCCAGCAACCCAGCCCGACCCAACAGATCAATCATGCATCCATAATGTTCAACTTCTGGAACCAAACCATACACTTCCACCATTCTCCGGAAATAGATAACTGCCTCCTTCACTAGCCCTCCATGGCTACAAGACGTCAAAACTGCTAAGAAAGTAACTTTATTGGGCCGGAAACCCTCTTCCTCCATCCTGTGAACGAGCATAATTGCCTGATTTGCCTGCCCATGTACTCCATAAGCAAAAACCATAGCAGTCCAACATTTCACATCTTTACTTTCCATCTTATCAAAAACCTCAACAGCCTTCTCCAGATGCCCGCTTTTAGCATACATGTCTACTAGAGCTGTCCCAAGAACTACATCAAGCGGTAACTGCAGTTCCTCAACGCAATCATGTATAGCCTTACCCACAGTCAGAACCCCAGAGGAAGTACAGGAAGAAAGCAAACCGACCAACGTCAATGAGTTAGGTCTCATCTTTCCGCTCCTCATTGAACCTAACAGTTCTAGTGCCTCTTCTAACAGACCATTTTTAGCATATCCATCAATTAAACAGTTCCACAAGACAATATCTTTCTCAATATCAATTTCATCAAAGATTCTATGAGCAAAGTAAATATTACCAAGTTTCCCATACATGGAAATCAAGGCAGCAACCACATTGGAGTCCAACAAAAATCCAACCTTAATGCACAATCCATGGAGAGATTCTCCAGTGAGAACATTTCTTATTTCACCAACAACTGACAAAACATTTAATATTGTAGTTACATTGATACTATAGCCATCCTG
>CAVNYN010238251.1:0-18565 GCA_963692815.1 Nyctanthes arbor-tristis | reverse complement strand
ATCTATAGGCCCCAGAAAAGAGAGAATGAATGAATGAATGTGAAAATCATGCTAATATAACCTGAAGGGAAACCACTTTTGCTCCCAACCCCCCACCCAAAAAAAAAAAAAAAAAACTACCTCCAACTTGCCACTCTATATCAGATATTACGGCAACAGAGAAGGGAGTGTCTTCGCCCTTCTTGAAAGACTTGTGAAAGTTAACGATGGTATCCTCTAAAGTTTCATAATCCATTGGGTTTCCAATCTGCAACGTATGAAAAGAACAGCAACAGTTAAATAGAGGTGGATGAAAAATGAAGAGAATAATTAGTTTTTATGTCAGATGAAGCTGTGATGGTACCCTGTGAGAAACTCGAATATTTTTCAGTTTCCCCTGACCAGCAAGCTTGCATGCCTTATTTCTCTCATCCATTGGAATATCTGACAAGATTTCCTACATTCATGCATTGAGCCACAAATTATCTAGCAGCTTCCATTTTCATATTCACTATAAATAAGGTGGTTATTTGAGGAAAGATGTCATAGACCCATAATATTTTTGGTTTTTAAGTAAATATGGACTACGATGAACTTGAAAAATATTGCAGGAAACTTGGTCCAATTCTATGGTAAACCATTAGACAGGCCAACAAGGCAGTCACCTAGGGCTCCCAACCGTATTTTCAATCAGAAATAATGAAACATAAGTTGACCTTAGCTTGGTGGATGAGGGACAGGTAGGTTTAGTGATAATTATGGTCACAGGTCCAATTCTTTCTGACGATGTATTTGAAAATTTGAAAATGTTAACATTTTGAGACCGAATTTTGCAAGAAAAAACTAGGGAAGAAAAGTTACGAACAGAGAACATCATAGAGGGGAAATAATAAAAGATATAAAGAATGCTAAAAGAAAAAACAAGGACAGTACCACAACACTTCCAGGTCCAAGATAATTGTCATATTCTTCAATCATTTGAATGACGTCAGTACGCCAACCAAGAACCAGTATGCACTCTTTTGGACCTTGGCACCAATCTGATGCCTGTAGTTAGAAGTTCAAGCAATTCCAAAGCTAATGTCAGAGCTCAACATAATTGTAGTATTGCTTGTTGGGTATGCTATATACCTTTGAACCTGATTTTGTTGGTCTTCTTACTATGTTCTCTAACCTTTCTCTTGTAAGCTCCATGGTACGATTAAGAACGTCATCCCTTGCATTTAGAGTTTCAAGATAGTGAATATAATTATCAGTTTCTTCCACGTCATGCGAATGTGTGAGTTGCAGTTTCTTTCCTCCATGTACAGGTGCAATGAACAACACCTGCATGTGTAAAATGAGATTCAGATGAACTGGGAACCATAAAGTGCAACTCAAAATGCCAGGGCTCAAAATCTTTATGAATGATGTGGACTAGGTATGCAATTTGCAACCATTAACATTAGATGAATTACGACATAAGGATGATGACAGAGGATTTAGCGGAGATATGTCATACTGGTAGAGAAATATATCCATGCGTAAAATTATAAAATCATAGTTAACCAAAAGGCACAAGAATGAGATGAGCATAATTCCAAAATAAATGATTTTCAGACAGTGAAATTGGTACGTTAAGTAATGAATTCTCCGGAAGTCGACTAGAGAATAAGTAATGAACAATGACTGCATATATAAGAACAGAGCAATAATTTATTCCTAACACAGTGCCAGGAGATCAAACATTTGCAATATTTCTTACTTTGTCAGTTTCCAGTAAGACTTCATCATCATTTGGGTGAAAATATATCCTTCCACTTCGATAAAGACCACAAATAACCACCTGTAATGACATTCAAGAATTACAAACTAAATCTAGATAACTCAGCAGTAGTAGGGAGCTGTCAACCTTATGAAATGGATTACCTCTTTGAATGCACGTCTTAATTGCTTGTACTTCAGTCCTGCTAGATTAGGAAAATTGCCAAGATTGAATACATTTTCTGCCAAATTAAGACAAGAAGTATCAGAAATATTAAGTATTTTTCACAGATTGAAACATGCATTAAATAATATATTATTTAGTAGCGTGGAGTTATATCCCAGGATGCATAGAAAAAGAGTTTGTGATATGAGAACCAACTTAGGGGTCTGTCTACTTACCGAGAAATAAAACGATCACAAAATGGTAATTACTGCATTGAGAACATAATTCCACTGAAAGTGGGGCATAAAAATTCATGATGAGGCCAAGTGCCCGCAATGTTGAAGGCACCAAAAATGTAACATATTCTTTCTGTAAACCCAAAGCCCCGACTAAAAGTTGCATAGGTAACACTAATGAAAATGAAAGAAACAACTCCAAATGAAAAGAAAATGTACGTACTTCGATAATTGAGCAAGTGTTTGTATATTTTTATAAGTCCTTTCTGACGAGAGCACTGAACAAATAATTTGGATGCAACATTTTCCACCGGCTCAACTTTCAATCCTGAAATTGATTTTAGAAGCTCACAGGTGTTGGAACTTGAGACCTGCATCACAAGAGTGAAATCTCAACTCATACTGCAAAAAAGTGAGACCAGTCAATCAGAAACTTACCTCAACTATGGTGGGGATTGAGGCCATCTTTGGCAGAGGTTGAAGAGCAAGTACTGTGAGAAATGCATCTGTGTCAACTTCATACCTAAAAATTTTGCAATTTGACATTGTAACTCAACCAATACAAGCTTCTCAACCATTCGATTTTGTGTAGCGCATGTGGATCCAGTGAAATATGCAGATGTGATTGATTTGGCCAATATCTATTTTGAAATCTAAATAGCTCCCTAACAGGACCTTAATTTCACTTCTTTTGTATCATACAAAGATGATCAGGCCTTTGCAAAATCAAACTGGCACCAGTAGCATCGTATAGAGAAGGAAGACAGAAATTTTGATGTTCAAGCTTAAAATCTGCCTTTTCTGTGCTTGATACAAAGGATATGATGGCATGAAACAGTATTAACTATTAAGAACGAAAAAATTATACAATCTTGTTTATTCAGCACATCCCATGCTGACATCTATCATGCTGCTGATGGATTGTGATATATCTGGCTGCTAAAATGGCAGAGAATTCCTGATTTTATAAACAGCAACGGTTTCTACAATCTATGAATCCATACACATACATGCAAACATATTACAGAATAGCAACTTCATCATGCCAAAACCAGTTCTCTGTCCACCAGTTCACCTGCAATGGGGTCAGAGACTGTGGAATGTGTGCTTACTGCAACTATATATTCAATAAAGATAACCAAAATCAATCAGCTTGTTACCTATCTCCTTTTGTCGGCAATATAATTATGGCACGTGCCTTGCTGGCAGCTGCTCTTTCAAATGACTTCGTTAAACTAAGACTACAACTGCATAAACAGATAATATGTCAGATACGCAAGGAAGCAGGAAACAAATATAATATAAGATCCAATTTATCTACACAGCTTAGACTATTTTCTTTCTTGAATTTGGAAAAAAAAATTGTTAAGCTATTGAACTTTTATTTCCTTTCAGTTAAATTCAGTGATCAAAGATAACACAATCGGTAATGAAACAGTAATGTATCCAACTGTCAACGAATTAAAAAAAAAAAGAATATAATAGACTTAAAAAATGAGAATTGGGAACAGGTTAGAGTACGCAGACGAATTCGAAAAACATACCATACTTATTTATAAAAATTGGCAATTAAGTTCAACCAAATGCAGTATTAGCTGTCACGACAAGACAATAACAATAACATATATAAGTGATAACTTATTTTCTTCAAGGATGATTCATGGAATGACAAGACTATTTTGACAAAGACAAGAATTGTAATCTGAAGTATACATTCTAAGTTGCAATCAGAAGTTGGGGCAGTATAGCATATAGAAAATAGACTCAAAGCTTTTGGTGTAAAAATATGCCTATATGTGTATAAATTCTTCCGTAACCATGGGACATTAACTATGAAACATGGCCATCATACAAGATGCTCTAAGAAACGTTAGAGTATTGAATGAAATTTTCATTGTACAAAATATCATGCTTGGTGGCTCAAATAAGCATTATGGACCTATAAGAACGCCTATATCAGTTGGAGGATATACAACAGGAAGTGACAAAGGAACAATTTGATGAGACTAAAAAAATGGGAAACTCATTTAAGCTAGTAGCTTCAATAAAATACTACCTCTGTCCCATTTAACTTGTCCACTTTGATTTTTACACAAATTAAGAAAAGTATTGGAAAAGTAAATTTAAAAATTAACTTTCTAAAATGTCCCAATTTAATTAGGTGTGTCTATTCAATGCAATACAGTGAACCTAGAAAATACCCTTATTTGATTAGGGGGTATACTTGTAAATGAATCGAAAAAATAACACCAAATAAGGAAACAAGACAAAGATCGGACAAACAAAAAAAGAAACACGGACAAGGTAAATGGGATGGAGGTAATAACATTTTCAATATGTTGACCATAATTTGCAGTCCCCGAAATTTCCCCACACTTCACCCCCTTCACAAATTTTCTATGAGCCAAAGGTGTGCGACAAGTGTTTCATTATTGAAAATAATGTTTTCTTTACCTTTTGGTTAGAACATCAATATGATTGAGATCTTTGGCTATATTGTCAGCAATTTTGTCCATTTGTTTCCTGGGAAGGTCAGACAGAAGAAGAATTCGCTGTCTCCTGAAAACACAGAATAAGATATAAACAGTTGGTGCACTAATTTAAAGCAGTTCGAGTGTGTATGTATTGTTGTTTTGTTGGGGTGGGGGTATGCATGTAGGCCTTTGAGTAGACGCATTACCTAGCCGTTGCAGTGCCTAAGCGAACAGCAAATTCATGATACTTATTTAACTGTTTCAATATGAAACTCAGACGATTATTAATTCCACAAATAATAATGTGATCTGCCTCCAAAACGTGAATCTGTGCTCCTTCTCTGAGTCTGTACATATTAGTCTGTCCAAATGCTTGTCAGTGGAATGCCATGCCTACTTTAAACTTTAGCAAAAATTAGCACTTTCCAAGATCTTACCCTAAATTGTTCTGTCATTGTGGTCAATAGGCGAGAATAGAACAATATGCCCCATATGGCAAGAATAAAACCAATTACGCGTTCTATTCGAGTTCTTTGCTGCAATTGAAGGCAAAGAATGAATGTCAACAGTAACGGTTACTACATCAATGTCACTTTAGCAATACAAAGAGTGTTACATTGTGTCAAGTGACGAGTTTGAATTAGCAAAGATGGATCACACTTTCAGATGGGTTGATGATGAACACAGGCATGCCCACGATCTCCCAAAAGCAATCCTCAAGAGATTGTGTGCTACCCCTGTACTTCTCCATTATATAAATATAGAAATCAGAAGCACACACGAGAACACACACACAAAAGGAAAAGAAAGGTTACTAAGACAGTTCAAATTACTACATAATATTAAGAAGACAAAAGGGCGACAAATACTTATTAAGGAAGCAAAAATGGAACTTAATAAATAATAAGTATATATTATTGTCTATGGATTCCCGTTTAACTTCATCCAGCAAAATATTATTCTCTACAGAAAGGCATACAGCACGCTCATCCTAAATGTCCTTGTCCAAGCCGCATATAACTAAACAAACAAATAAGAATTGTATGTAAATCCATAATGCCACAGTCAATATCAGAAACTAGATTCCATTCGGCAGTTCTTCTAATATTGCAGTACCATGCACACCAGATAAGAGGCAATTTTTCTATAACTAGAAATACTAGACAGTTCCTCTCCTGCTAGTTCTGAAGGTTGCAAAATATTATCGAAATATTTTGTTGTTATTATACTGAAACTTTGGGCAATTCTTTCTTTCTCTTTCAAATATTATAACATCCAAAAGAATCAGAACAAAAAAATGAGAAATACAGAAGCAAATTCAGCATCACGGTTATAATCAAGCAAGGGACAGTAATCAAATCAATGTTTTCATCAATTGTGACTCAGAAACGTATGAGCGTACTTCACCTGAACTTAAAGAAGAGGAAACCACCAATCACAACAAAGGAGAAGCATGCCACAAGAAGGACAAGAAAGAACCTATAGAAATACATATCAAGAAACTCAGTGTAGGATCAATAAAAAGTTGAAATAAATGTCAGAAAGAACATGTCAAAATGTCTAAGGTCAAATTCTCTTAACAGAATCTTAGGTCATTAACCCTATCGCCACATAGCACCAAGGACATGTCAGTATTTGTATGAAGAGTGAAACTTCTTGCCTATCTAGGAGTCACAGCTTTACAAGTTAAGACTTAATGTCTTTCTTGTGTCCAAATAGAACAGATCAATTCATATCATTTAACATTATGCTAGTAACAATTTTTATTTTCATGCATAAACCTATTTTGCAGCTACTAAGCATGATAAAGAGCATCTCGCTCTCATTTATTAGTTATTTTTCTATATTCATTCTGTAATATGACATCAGAATTTCACTTCATAAGATAAATAATGTCACTTGCCAATCTATTTATTCCTTCTAGAGAAGAAACAATCTTACAAGTTACATTTATGTTGATAATCTATCTATGCCTTTGTGCTGTAACTGAAAGAGATTGCTTTTCAATCAATAAACAGAAAGAAACATTTTGCTACACTTACGTGGCGACATTTCTCTCTAGTTGGATGTTGAATAAATAGACTATCCGGCCAAAATTCCATCTGATATCTTCCAGTGAAGGCAAAGAAACATCCAATTGAAGACGTGTTGGTTTATTCAAGGAATTAGACATGCAAGCAAAAGGTGCTTTTGTAACTGCAAATGACTGGATAACATTGAAGAAGAACTCTCGAAGTGCATTGACCATTGTAACTTTAGCATACAGATGTACGAATCTGACTAGTATATAAGACGACAGGGATGATACCACGAGTTTAGCTGAATGATCCTCCATATGCTGTGTTACCAGTTAATATTAATAATTAGTTATAATACACATATATCACACACACACACACACACACACACACATCTAACCTACAAGCATTCAAAGGAAAACACTGTACACGCTAAAACAAATTTGTAGAACAACTTAGCATAAGAAAGTCAGTAGATCTGGAACTTCAAAATTTATAAGGGAAAACCAAATTGCCTTCTCTTGTAAGAGGAAGTTAAACTAAAATGACAAATATTATATATATATATATATATATTACCGCAAAGCTTGTACTTTCTATCCTCAAGTTTCATTCACATTGAAATTATCAAGTCAGAACCACGGCGGGTAAAGTGCTTTTTGTCTGAAGAAAGATAAATGCTCAAGTTTCAGCCATTGCGGTTTGGAAACTTGAGAAAGTTCACTCACAGATTATCATTTATATAATTTTCAATGGGCTTTCATAATCAATAGCGCCACTTAAGTACAGGGTCAATTAACAAACAATGAGTAAAGAATACAGTGTCTTTTCTATGACAAGATCTTTATTCATGTAACATGAGTGCAATCTATATCACTTTCCTGTTCTTCGATGCAATGAATGGACCTGACATTCCATTCATTCTGCTGTATAATACAAGATGTATTTAGTTTTTTATGAAGTTTAGCTCAATAAGATTATTGTGATTCAGGAAATATGAACTTACAGAACTTCAGAACAGTCAAGGAAACTAGTCATCTGTAACACGTTTTGATGTTTCATCTCATTCTCTTCCAATCAATAAGCTTATGCAACATATTTTTTACATATATCTGAAGTTATCAGTTTAAACTATTATGTTTCCAGACTATGAAATGCTAATTTCACGTTGCCCAGTAAAACATCGACAGTTTTGGACTCCTAAAGAAACATTTGTTTGAATCTCATTATTCTCCTCATTTATAATTTTACCTACCACTGATTTGACATCTGATTTGACAACTGCTCAATTACAACCACATATCTCAAACCTTTTTACATTTCCAATACACATTCTACCTCTCTCCTCATTATAATTCCCCAAATTTGAACAAATAATGAGAATCAAACAAGCTCTTATCAAAACACATTACACATTAACTGTATTAGCATTATGGAATTGGGACCGAATTGGAACCGAAATGATCCTTTTAGGTCTAGAATAAATTTTCCCATTTCCAGAGCCTCATATTCAAGCTGCCAACACAGCATTGAGGAAAACCGGAGAAAGGGATTAGAAGTCACCAACTACTTTCAAACAATGAAAAAATAAACAAATAGTCATGCTAAAACTTGATTTTGAGTACAGATTATACAGTCAACCACAACACATATCAAACACGCATAATCAAGTAATTAACTTCAATTGCATTTGGACGACCTACTAAATCTAATTCTGGGAACTCGGAATATCATGTAACTAAATGCGCAAATTCTTTTCTTTTAACAAATTTGATATATACACCTGATAACTGTTTCCAAAATGCATCTTCAGAAATGCAGCATTCACATTATTCTGAAAAATAATCTTGGCTGAATAGTCCAACTTCCTCCTGGCGGTTTTGTAATTCATCCTCCACTTCCCTGTCAAAAGATAAACCATCAATAAAATAAGAGAATAATCAGCCATTCCTGACGCCTTTCAGATGACACTGCAGCTAAAATCTTGCAAGGTTCATTTTTCACTTCAAATAAAGGAATGGTGATCAAAGAAAATCGTAGCAAGATTTAGAGTACAACTCACCGCTGTCATTTATTGACAAATTGTTTGCGTGCAAAACTGAAATTGGGATGCACCAACCGCAGTGCAGCCTTGAATTTCTAAAATCATCACAATACCATCAGTTTCCAAGAGACTATGTCTTCTACATCCATCAATGGAGTACATATACAATGAGAATTTTTGCCGTTATGCAATCAACAAAGCATGGTTATATGTGTCATAAAGACAGATAATACAGTTATATTGCATATATTACATAAATTAACTAAAGCACTGGATGTAGAATTTGCATTTTGCAACAAATCAAGAAAGCTGTCAGCCGAGAAAGGTAAGAATCTATTAATCATTTCAGCAAAACAATATCATGATGCGCCAATCTTAATCTTGATAAAATCTCTCTGATCAGTGTCCATTTCTAGGACCATTGTGCATATCTTCATGTTAAATTCACTAAACAATCTTAGGACGACGAAGAAACTCTAAATAAGGACTCTTCAAGCCGCAGATATCAACCATACTGTCCTGTTGGCATACATTAATTTCTTGTAGTCTTGACTCGGTTTAAAGCTTCGGAAATAACGAAAATCACTTGATCAACTTATTTCTAAGATGCATACGTTCAGACATAATTAATACAATGCTTAAAACAGAATACGGACAGATTTGTATCGTCAATGAGCCTCCGGACGAGATATTTTTGCATAAACGTGTATGCATATACGCATGCTCACAGGTTCGTCTCTCAACTGGGTTTCTAAACAGAAAGAATGAATCTTTTGCAGTTATTGATAATATAAGAGTAATGGGTCACCTCTTATTAGAAGAAATCTTATTCAAACTGGGCTTCCCGATTGAAATCAAGGGCCGAAAGCTGTGTAACTGCAGCATATCTCTCTGTTTCTTTCCGTCAAATTTTCTCCTATATATATTTCCCAGTACATAAAAGATGGCACTAGCAAACTGGGTTCTTGAGAATTTCTCAGATAATATTTAATGCATTATTATAAATCTGTTCACAAATATCATAGAAAAAGTGAAAGAGATCCAAAAGGCGACAAGACCAAGGAAATGGAAAAGGACTTCGAGTTTACGAGTGCTGTCCCTCCGGTAAAAAATGAGCCCCTGGAGGTTAGACAGAAATCAAAACATTATCATTTCCAATTATCCATGGCCTTTGGAAAATTTCTAAGGTGAGTAGGGAAAGTAAGACTCCAGGTGGCCCCGTTATTTGGGGCCACGTGGAGTATTACCCTCTCTTCATAGAAGGTTGTTTTACTCTTAGAAGAGCACTCTTTCACATAGTTTATCTTATTAGAGAATTAAAGAGTGAGCTCTCTAATTTTTCAATAACAGAGAATCATGTGGAGTATTACTCTCTCTACTCTCCTTAAAAATTTTCAGAGTAATACTCTCTTTAAAAATTTTTAGAAAATTACGGTAAAAGAATATTCTTAGCCAGTCAAGAACCTAATCACTTTTAGAGTATCAAAATTACTATGATATTTTGGGAATATTGTAATTTTGTTGACTCTTTGGAATGGTAAAGTAACGAGTAAATGACACTAATATATTATTTTATTAGGGAGAAGTTTATCATTGTTTTGAGATGGAAACCTATTATAAGCTTTTGGAGAAGAAAACGAGGACAAAGACAGACAAAATCATTAAAAAGATCTCTTTGCAGTCAATTATAAACTCCATGACTACACAAAATTTGTCCATAGTAGTGCCATTTGAGTAATAGATGCGTGTTTGGAGGAAGCATTTCGGCCACTAATAGCTCTTATAGCCCAATTGTCTGATGGAGCATTTATGGATCTATGAATGTCAAGATATAAATACTGCCTCATTGTTAGAGTTCACACAGATCTCTAAGTTTTTTTAAAAAAAATTAGTAATCTATTAGCGATGAATGTTAAGATGTAATAGTTATCTCATTATAAAACCCCAAAAAAATTCGCAGTTTCTTAAATAAATAGCAATTTGTGGCTAATCGTCCATAGTAGAGGTTTTAATTCTAAGATATAACTAGACCAGAAAATGCCTATGAATTGTGATAAAAATAAAAGTTGGATGGTCAAACTGAATTAAATCGAAGTTGTGTGGGTAATGTGAAATAAATTAAAGTTGAGTGACTAACATGAAATATTTGCTTATGTTAAGATACCTCCGATGGAAGTTCTCTCCCTCTCTCTCTCTCAAAAAATATATCTTTAAGCTTTATCTATGATTTTGTACAAATCAAAACGAAACAAATGGCTGATAAGATATGTTTATGTCAATATAAAAAGTCACGAGTCACTGGCTAGGAGGCGAAATGTGACTCGTAACCCAGTTGGACATTTTTGATTGATTCAAATAATAATAGAAAATAAAAAGGGCAACAATATTTAATACAACTCAACGTCAATAGTGGGTGACAGACCTTTTTCTCTAAAATGTTGCGCCAACAAAATATCGCCACAATAAAATAGATGGTTTTCGAGAAAGATACCCGGAAGGGAAAGTCATTTTAATAAATGCAATTTTTTCCTCCCGCCCCCCACCCCACCCCTGCGGGGCCCCTTTTTTTTTTTTTTTTTTGCAAACAAAAAAATAGAAACGTGTCATGCGAGGGTGAGCCTAATTCATCTGCTCATAATTTGTTTTATATTAGACACATAATTAATGGAAGATGAATATAACAATGTTCTTCATTTAAGAGAAATGGGCATCAAAAGCACTAATACTAGACATTTTTTCTCAACTGTAGCAATAAAAAAGACATTTTTTCAATTGTTCATTGTAGCTTACTGGCACTGCCAAAAGGTGACAGCACTAAACTCTTAAAACTCCTTTTTTTTTTTTTTTTGGAGCATCTTTTGAAGCTACAAAAATAGAGTCTTAGGGGAGGGAATCTCGTATAGAGTCAATTTACAGAACTAAGAATAATTTATAACTGTATTAGTACATTAATAAAACTCATCGTTGGTTCTTTAAAATTTTTTGTCTAGAAAATCAACTAGAAATTAATAGAAAGTAGCAACTAGCAAGTAACAACAGTCAAATACAAGAATACAATACCTTTTTCCATTTCGAAAAAATTATTACCCGGTTGTATTTCTCTTTCTTCTAACGAGCATTTCACCTACTTATTGAACCCACATGCCATAACCCCTTCATATCTCAGTTTTTTTTTAGGAAACAACATCGGTTTATAATTTTTTTAATTAAGTTTTATTTAAAAAATTATTAGTAAATTCCTTTTGTAAAACAAGTAATTAGTAATTTAATTCTTCTTAAACTTAGTAAACATTATGAAAAATAACTCATCTGTAATTGAACATATGAAATTTTAATGAAGTATAGACTCATCTTTGGTGGTATATATGTTTTCCTTTTTCCATTTTTTTTTTTTTAACAAGTATACGTTTACCCATCATGCAAAATATGTGTAAATAGGAATTTGAATTATTATAAGATGACTATGTAAATATGACATCTCTATCTCTATATATAGAAAAGGAACTGAGATTCCGGGATTTTTTTCCCGCCCAAAAAGATTTCGGAATCCCCCATTTTTATTTTGTTTTATTTCTCTTTTGACTCCTTTAACAAGCTTTTTTGGAAAACTACCCACTTCCATTAACAACTTAATTGGAAACTACTCAGTAACTTCTTTTAATTATCAATTGACATGTTAATTTGGAAAACTACCCACTACCAAATTTTCCTTTACTTTTTTCCTATAGAAATGTTCCCTTTTTTTAAGTTTCTTCTAAGATCAGTTTTTATATGCTTTTGATAAATTTTCATACGTTTTCTGACCACCATAAATATATCTACAAAATATTCCACTTTGAGATTTGCTTTGGGTA
This sequence comes from Nyctanthes arbor-tristis, assembly GCA_963692815.1. NCBI lineage: Eukaryota > Viridiplantae > Streptophyta > Magnoliopsida > Lamiales > Oleaceae > Nyctanthes > Nyctanthes arbor-tristis. The sequence goes on along the minus strand of CAVNYN010238251.1, from coordinate 6,051 downwards.
TTGAAAATCCATCGTCTTTGTACCGTGACAAAGGACGATTTATAGACCATTTCATTTGGCTTCGTTCACTATTGTGCACACAACTTCAGTGGTTATACCAATACAATTTAAAAACAACCATAATATGATATGACATTTATTTAATATTTTTTCAACCTATTTCTTTTTAAAATTTATAATAATTTTGTTTTTTTCTTTTTGAAGTAATCATAGCAGTACAAGTGCATATAGATATATATCCTTCTGAAACACAGCGCACAGAAATCAATAATGCAAATGAAATCAAACCTCTATATAGGAGACTATAAACTACATATAAAGTGTAGAGAAACTCCCACATTGGGGAATCGAACTTGGGACATCTACTTCTTAGGGCCTGTAATGATTTTGTTTTACATTTTAAATTTCATAATAAAAATTGTAATAAAATATTACATTTATTTAATATTCTTCTGTTAGTCTCTGAGCTTTTAAAGTTAACATTTTTTAATTAAAAAAATATATATCTATATATTACTAAAAACAAGATTCCAATCGTCATTTTCCCTCCTTTCTCAAATTCTTGAATCTTACTAAAGGGAAGATTCCAAAATCAATTTTAGGTTTTCACGTATTTTCTATTGCAAAGAAACACTTGAAACTATTCAAATGTTTTGAAAGTGGATTGGCAGTTTTTCTCCTCATTGATCACTACCCACATTATGGGTGAGTTTTTCTTATGATTTCCGGGTTTTTACATCTTCTTCTCGCAAAGAATTTTTAATTGTTTACATTTCAGATTTACAAACCTTGGTGGAACTTGCAAAGTTTTCTTGGAGATTCTGCTCTATTTCCACCCTAATAAGTATCTGTGAAGTGGAAATTAATTAAAGAACTCGAAGGAAGTCGTAAAAGCATTTTGCAAAACGGGAAAAGTTTTAGATTTTCTATAGAGTGGAAACCATACATTACGAGGACGTAGGGTGCTTTCAATCTATTTTAGGCCAGACTAAAGTTGAAGTATGAGGCAAGTTGTCTAGGGGCACCAGCTCATGCTTTATTTAGGAATTTTTTTCGTGATTTTGGAATATATCAGAGCTTGGGGTTTCGTTCTTCTGCATAATTCAAAAAACGGGTGTTCTTCAAAGATCCCAACATAATTTTGTCAAATGTTTAGGAAGTTTGATTGTGTATTTATGCCTTTTTTTGGCTTACAGGCGCAAAAGTATGCGAAAATGTCATGGAGATTTGGTCATCATTTTAGATCCTAGATTTGTTATAAGGATCCACCTGTTTACATCAATGAAACAGATTATTTTCAATTATTTTCTGTTGCTTATTCTCTGAGGGCAAACCATTTTTATATATTGTGTTATTGACAACCCATTTCCCAATACATTTGTAATTTTCTTCTTTAAAAACAACATAAACCTCTGTAATTGATGTTATCTCTTATGGAAGCATTCCTCTTGAATCTTCTTTCCAGAGAGTACTGAGATGCAGATTTATCTCCACATAATTATATGATCTTAGAGAATTAGGCTGCAAACTAACAAAACCCAAGCATCATTTCTTTTCCTATAGATGCAGGAATTCACAAGTCAATTTTTTTAAACTTCTTGGAGATTATTGAAATTTTTTTTTGTTGTATCTTTTGGCTTATTGTGGACAGAAAATTGGCTGTAGCATTGTCTTGAACCTAAATTTTTAAGAGTAAACATATTTCATTTCTAAGAAATTTACTGCTCTGAATACATAAGTTTCATAGACATGCTCTGAACCTAAATTTTATAAATTTCATTATGCTAAATTAAATTACTGAAGCATTTTTGAGCCGGTGTCATTATGTCTTCATATATTGCAAATTTTATTCTTTTGCTCCTGTAGTTTCTGCATCTAGGACCAATTGGTTTTGCACTATCAATTGTGCTAACTTAAAGTCTTATACTACCTCTGTCCCAAAAAGATAGTTCATATTTCCTTTTTCGTCCGTTCTAAAATATGGTCCACTTTCCTTTTTAAGAAGTAGTTGAAATATTATTTTTCTTATATGTCATTCTTTAATGTGTGTGGTTGCTAAAAAAATAGAATTATTAAAGTGAGATCGGAAGAGCACACGTCAAAGGGCATAATAAATAAATTATGTTAAAATTTGCTTTTCCAATACTATTAAATGAACTTTTTTTAATCTACGTAAAAGAGAGAATTGGACTATCTTTTTGGGACGGAGGTAGTTCTATATATGTTAGATTGTAAAAACTTTAGTGATATTGATGTAGATTGTAGAAATCTTGAATGTTTATCTAGATTATAAATTGTAGCATATTGGCCAAGTTTTGGATCATTACAAGGACAAGTTAAATTCTTGCAATGCTTCCTTCTGCTAATAGAGGTATGTGGCAGAATTTTATCATTTGTCAAGCCACATGAGGAGTTTAGTGGCATTTTCTTGTGCAAATTATTTGTGTTATCTGTGTATCTACCCAATGCATAGATGACTTTAAAAATACTGACTTTCTGGCTTTCGGCTATTGTATTATTGATTGTTTTCCATCAACACACACACAAATACACACAGAGATTTATAAAACCAGAAGTAAAAATTGAATGTAGCACAAAATGAACTAATCTAATACATACATTCTAATTGAAGGTTGGTCGAGTTGGCTTCAATATGGGAAGCCTCAAAGTAATTAAAAAGTTCTGGCTTTTTCCTCAAGAAAGTGTTTAGAGTTGTTGCTGGAAGAAAAAGAACCTAATGTATTTGAACTTTCTATGTAGAATTGTAATTTATCTTATCTCCTCCCTTATAGAGGGTAGATGGTAAGAAAGGCACAAAATCCGTCCAGAGTTTTGAATCATAAAGGAGGACTGAGATGCTAAGCAATTCCTTAGTGCACTTCAATTCATTTCTTCTATTGATTATGCATTAAAAAAATTTATCAAAAGCATTTGAACAAAGAATTTCCAATATAAAAAGTATATTGATGTATGTGATAAATGATAATGAAGTCAAACTAACCAATTCAACGACAAACAACATATTTGACTGGTAAGTTGAATTTCTTTTTGACTTCAGTTTGCTATCGTTTATAAATCAATTGGTTTATAATACATTTGAATTTTGAATTTTTGGGACATGTGTTTTAATTTAGTTGGTTAAATTTTGTTGAAAAATAAAAAGTTGTTATTTGATGTGATGGGTATGTGAGATGTCAATCGTAGAAGTTGACAAATGTCCCAAAAATTTAAAATTCAAAATGTATTATAAATCAAATGATTTGTATTTGATACTAAATGTATGATTATTTTTGCTTGGTAAGTGGACTCTCACCTTTTTTCCTTTAGTTATTATTTGAATTTGTTACTTACGATTACATAACGGCTACTTTGTTCTTCAATTCCGCTAATGCATCATAATGCAAAAATAAATCTTTTTCAATTTTCTTAGACTATTATCCTCTTTTAACAATGACTTGAACAAGAGCAAGTCAAACTGGATTAATAAAATTTGTGTCACAAAGAAGACCAACAAGTGATGCTTTTTTCATTACTTCTACACTATACGGTTTTATGATATTATTTTAATCAAAATTTGCCCGTGCAATGCACGGGTGCAAATATTAGTTTACATAAAAAATGTATAGTAAAGAAATAAAATTAAAAAAAAAGGTCATAGAAAATTATCTGAAATTTATTTATTTATTTTTTTTGTATAAATAATAATATGTTAATTGAAAATGAAGTTTGACTTAATCGTTCTTTAGGTAAATTCAAAGATGGGGATGGAGGAAGTACGCTTTAAACATTTAGGATTAGTGTTCTAACAAGCTCGCTTTAAAGATGTATATATTTGAAACTTGGATTCCATGTTTCGACACACTTTATGTTTTATCACGTATTTTTATATTGAGGTTCTCTAGACTCAATACTTAATTTAGACACTTTTAGAACCTTGGTTAGAACTAAAATATTGAGGAAGAGTTAGATTGGGTGCAATAAAGACCGCATATGCATCTAGAAGAGGTATCTCTTAGATAACATATTGCTTTGCGTACGTTCAATTAGTCAATATAAAATAATATCTAACTTTCGAATTTAAAGAACTACAAAAACGATAAGAAGGTGAGGAGGATAAGAAATTATAGGCCATATTTTAGTGGAAGAATTTTGATGTTACGTTAGTGGACCTGAGTTATTATACATATAAGACACGTGAAACTTTCGTACATATGCAGTCCTGGAATTTTGTGTCACGAGGGAGCTGATATATGTTGGAGTGCCTGGCCTGATGAAGCAAGGGGACCAGCCCACAAATTAAAAGGTGTACAATTTGACAAAGGGCACAAACTTTTTCAAATTGGAGATGAAATTCTTGTTGAAAATAACAGAACCAAACTCCACTCTAGCTTTATTTGAGTCGAGTTGAGTCGAGTCGAGTCGAGATGTGTTGTTCAGTACTTAGATACACTATTGCACCGGAAATCAACAAGGTATGATAACGTAAATGTACTAGTTTGACTTTGATGATTAAATTTTATCATTACGCCCATTGTTATTGATAATGATATTTGGTTATGAATCCAAAAGCAAAGCAAACTCTTGAAAGTGACCCAGTCAGACATCACAGACATTTCTGACTAGGATCGTTGACATTCTTTTCACATCGCCTCCTTCTAAACGTTTGAGATTCACTTTACGAATAAAGCATAAAATGATTTAAACCGGACTAGATAATTGATAAAGTCTTGACATCGTATCATAGTCTAAAAACTTGAATTGATAGCTATATATAATGGGTATTCTTCTTGGAAATATGATAATCAAACTCCACTATTGTCTTTCCGTTGAGTCACACAAGTTGTGTTTTGATTAAGTATTTGATCACTGGACTTGTTCAAGAGATAAAAGAGTTTATGAAGCTTTTATCTCTATGCTCATGGATGTGTTGGGCTTATAATAGTTCAGCCCATAAATAATGGCCAAATTGGATTAAGAATAGTGATTACATATATATATATACACACACACATTGAGGCGACAGAAATGAAAAGTCACGCTGCCAGAGAGAAAAAGACGCACTGCACACGGAAAAAAGGCAAAAAAAGGCAGGAAAAAAAGACGCACGGAATTTGCACAAAATTACGCACGAAATTCGAGGGAGTTGGAGAAGGAAAATTCAACCTTATATTTTATTGCTTGGAACGAGATTCTTCGATATTTGATTTGGTGTTCGATTTCTTCAAGCGGTGGTTTCTCCAAGTTAATTCTTGGAACTGAGTTAAGTGATATTTTTCTTCATCTATTGTTGTTGTTGATTATTGGGTTCCATCTATTGTTAGATAAGTTATATGTGGTGCCAAGAATATTGTTCTTGACGGTGTTACGTGATTATGGTAGTATGTGATTATCTCTTGATTTATGGCGATAATCGTGAGAGGATAAACGTTGTATTTCCATTATTATTTGGTGATAGTGGAGTTATCGGTTTCCCCGTCGATTTTCCCTTCTCATTGGTGGGTTTTACAACGTTAAATAATTCCTAGTGTTATTTAAATTTCCGCACGTATACTATTATTTGATATATTGATTGCCTATTTTAATCACACGGGTTTAGGAAAATTGATTAAATTCCCAATAGTGGTATCAGAGCCATGTTCAATTGTGTTGATTAAAATAGATGACCCAGTTAGTAGTGCTATGATCAAACTTACCAATCACAATTGGGTGACATGGAAACCTAGGATGGAGGATATCCTTTATTGCAAGGATTTGCATGATCCTATTGATGGTGATGATTCTAAACCGGAAGATATAGAAGATAGGGATTGACAGAAATTGCACAGGAAAACTATTGGGACGATAAGGCAGTGGGTAGATAATAGTGTTTTTCATCATGTGGCACAGGAGACAGATGCAAATAAATTGTGGACTAAATTGGAGTCTATGTTTGAGAAGAAAACTGCAGCCAGAAAGTCCTTTTTGATCAGAGACTTGGTCAATATGAAATATAAGGACGGTACGAGTGTGACAGAGCACTTGAATAATTTTCAGAATGTTGTGAATCAGCTG
>CAVNYN010238228.1:0-30010 GCA_963692815.1 Nyctanthes arbor-tristis | reverse complement strand
CTTTTTATTTTTCTAGAGGGTTAGGCATGAACTTGACTTGTATTCGACATAAGAGTATTACAATCAGTGTTACATATTAACCAGGGCATTGAATATTCAAACAAGTTTTGGTCACTTATCTTTTGCGATAAATTATTTTCCTCTTATTAATTTTGCAGAAAAAGAATGTTAAAAGAATGCAAAAATTCCATTCAACATTGAAAATCAGTAGCCAATAAGAATGCTATACATTTATATACGCGCCGGAGCTTGGCAAGCATCCAAAAAAACAAAAAACATAAAATGTTGTGATATAATTGAAATTGCATTACAAACCTCTAGTTATCACCCCCACCCCACCCCCACCCCCACCCCCAAAAAAGTACAATTATGATATGCATTTTAGTAGTGCAAATGTACATCTACATCCCACTTAAACTAGCAAAGAAATCTACAGTACTAAATAAACCCTCATAATTATAGGAATCGACTATATCTGAGAGGCCACATGTCATCTTATTTATATGTTTGAAATAAACTGAACAACTAATTAAGCATTACTTAAAGAAATATTAAAATCAGTTAATTACTATAATATATTTTCTAGTGTTGTTTTCCCTTTACAATGTACTAAACGTGTCTTCTTTCAATTAATGTACACTATTATAGAAACTAGATTATTAATGCGCCATGGATTTGGACTTCTGACTTTTTCTATGCACAAGACTTTTGAAGTTTAAATTTGCACTATTGTAATATATAATTGAAAATTTGAAATTGCATTATAAAACTCTCGTTATCATTTTTCCCCACTAAGCAGTGGCGGAGCCACTTGGGGGCCTATGGGGTCCCTGGACCCCATTGGCCCTTGAATTTTTTTTTTTTTTTTTCTCTTTTCTTTCATTCTTTTTCTTTTTTTTTTGAAGAAGTGAGATTTGAGTATTTTTTTTCCTTCTTTTAACACTTTTATGTGAATATAGTAGATTGCAAATAAGGAAATCAAAGAAAAATTTGAGGCAAAAAATAATTAGTTCATTTGTTTTATTATTGGTTAAAGGTAAGCGTTCATTACACAGTTCTTTGTTTTACATAAAATTCAATTCAGATCGGAAGAGCATTTAATCTTGCAACCTAAAAATTTAAATGTGTCCAACAAATTCCCTTATGCAAAGTTTTAACGGGTTTAAATCATTAAATAAATTAACTAAAATTTTGTTTTGTGTTGGAATTTAAAATATAAAAACTTTCAAAGTTATCTCTGTTTGAGGTTATTATATGATGTTTCATACTTATGTGCATGAGATAATTTTTTTATTACATGTAAAAAAGTATCATTATTCTTCTTTTTTATAAGTTTTTTTGGGCGAAAAGAAAAAAATAAAATAAATCGCATACCACTGGTTCAAAGGGGTTCTCACTTTGCCATTGACCCCCACTAGTTTTTCTTCCTGGTTCCGCCACTGCCTCTAAGTACAATAATTATGATATGCTTTTTAGTAGTACAAATGTACATCCCACTTAAACTCGACGCAAAGAAATCCACACTAAACAAACAGAAAAAACTTCAGTACTCCAGTTCTCCTGCCACTGAACTTTTGCCATTTGTATTACTAGTGGCCCACTTAAACAACTCACCCCCATCAACACAATCATTAATTAACATTCCTTCGAATTCCACTTTCTTTTTTTTTTAATTTTTTTCCTTAACTAAAATATATAGTTTTAACTTTAGTTTTATATCCATTTTTTCCCCATAGTTTTAACTTCAGTTTTTTATTCCACTTTTTTTCCCCATTTCATGTTTGTGCCATTAGCCGACTAAAATATTTTCCTTTTTTTTTTTTGTTTTAACATTAGTTTTTCATTTCACTTCTTTTTCCCCCCTCTCAAATTTCACGTGCCTTTAGTATGATCATTGACGGCTTGTATGAAAGAAGAAGATAAAGACGAGTCGTGGATGCAGTTCATTATGGATGATGTTTGGTGTTCATCCAGTGCACCCTCTGCCAGTGAAGATGTGTCTCAACTAGCATTTACAAACTGGTGATAAACACTTAATTATTTGTGGGGTGATTAATTAGTAACATAATAATTGACTAATATTAATTAATCAATTAACGTAAAGGATGATAACCTGAAGATGCTTGTGAAAATTTTCAGTTTCATTGTGCAATTGATGATTAATCATGGCAAGCACATGAAATGCCAAAACTAAATAAATAAATAAATAAAATAACAAAAGGGTGAAATGAAAAACTAAGGTTAAAACCAAAAAAAGAAAATTTCAATTGAGAAAAAAATAAAAAAAGAAAATGGAATTTAAAGGAATGTTAACGGTATTAATGGAGGGTGTGAGTTGTTTAAGTGGGCTACTAATAATACAAATAACAAAAATTCAATGGTAGGAGCACTGAGTACTAAGTGCTCCTTGAGCACTGAAGTTTTTTTCCCTAAACAAACCCTCATAATTATAGGGAATCAAATCTGAGAGGCCCTGTGTCATCTTATTTATATGTTTGGTAAATAATCTAAAGAACTAATTAAGCATTACTTAAAGAAATCTCCTTTCGTCCCACAAAAATATTCTCTTTTTATTTTTCACATAGATTAAAAAAACACCATTTAATGTTACTGAAAATATACAATTTAACAATATATTTCTTAATATACTCTTTGATTTATTTAGTACTATCTCTGTTCCACAAAGATAGAGCGGTAGGTAATTTTATGTAGATTAAAAAACGGTAGGTATTGTTAGAACATTAATTTTATAGGCCTTCTTCTAATTTTAACATCTATGCTTAATTAATAATGTGAGTGTCTATTAAAATTCTTTTTAAATCAAAGTATCAAGGTAGTAATTAAATAGGAGCAAATATGAAAACGAAAAATTAAATTCACCATGATATAGAGACTGGACTATCTTTTTGGAAAGGTCTAAAATAGAATAATAAACTATCTTTTTGGGACGGAGACAATATTTCACTTTGTTATTTGTTGTTGATTACTATATGCATAATAAATGATGGTGCATATATTAGAAAACTAAAAAATTAATTTAGTAAAGAGGAATATAATTTGAAACTAATAAAAAGGAAATGAGAAATATCTTTTTAAGACGGAGGGAGTATTAAAATCAGTTACTATAATATATTTTCTAGTGATGTTTTCCTTTTACAATGTACTAAACATGTCTTTCAATTAATGTACACTATTAATTATAGAAACTAGGTTATTAATGCGCCATGGATTTGGACTTCTGACTTTTTCCATGCACATGATTTTTGAAGTTTAAATTTGCACCACTGAATTGTGTTAAACTGTTGTTACGGATTATTGATTAACTTCAATTTATTATAGGAGGGTAAGAATAAGAATATTCAAAGAACCTGATACTTGTAAAAACTTACTCCAGAATGAGATGAGATCATTTTCTGCTTCATCGGGCACGTGAGAATACATATATACATAAAAAGAAAAATAACATAATATGACAATCGTAATGATTTGATAATCTGGTTCATCTAAAGAAAAGAAACGACTTTGCTTGATCGAGTATTCATGTGGGAAATTGGGAAAAAATCTTATACAGAGTTAAGAACGTAATCAGTGATGGTATGACTTGAAGCATATTTGGCAAGTATAAAAATGTTAAATACGTGTCTTTTAGTGAATATTGAATCTAATCTAATGTCATTGGAAATATGTTGATTGGGTTGACGTTAAATTCGAGTCAAATGGTTTGAGTTTAGAGATTGCTTTCCATAATTTTTTTTTTTTTAAATTGGCGCATATATACATATTTAAAAAGAGCAAATTGTAGTTCTATTCACTTAGGCACAGTGCTCACTTCTTAATGTGAGCATTTCACAAGTTCATGAATTCACATATGGATTCATTTGAGGTGCTCACGCCTTGATGTGAGTACCGTGCCTTGGTGATCAAAACTTTGTTTTTTTAAAGTTGCAAAGATAAAATATATATTTTCAATATTGAAAGAAAATGGTCCATTCATTGGAGATATGCAAAATAAAGAAACCAGTAATGTCAACAGCCATATGACCTATAATTGTATCATCGTATGATGAGGACTCAAATGCCAATTAACGTGAGGAAAACTAGTCTGGTGTAAGTGGCTGAAATACTGTTGTTTCTTTTTTATTTAGACTTGGATAACTTTCTTTATAGGTCGAGTTTGATGAATATTAAGTTATGATTCTTTTTCATGTTTTTTTATAAAAATGATATAACACCATATGTATAACATTATATAGTGTCATATGAGTCATCTAACGTGTATCAGGGCATGCTATATATTTGTGGTTTCCCATGTAACGTGTTTTCATGCACGCTACATGGTTATATTACACAATATAGTGCTATATTAGGACTGTATATATATATTTTTTTTTTGTTCATGGAAATAACATAAAGATCACATTTCTATTCCACCCAGAGCCGGGGGGTGGGGTGGGGTGGCCACCCCGATCCCCGGCTACCCTTGTTTTTGAAAAAATCTCTTTTTTTACCTTTTAAAATATTTTTAAATTTTTTTTTTTAGTATTTCTTTCAAGTTTCGACTCCCCATTCTATAATTTCTGACTACGCCCCTGATTCTACCTATCCTTTTTATTTCACAGTAATGTGGAGGGACGACTGATGAGGAAGGTGGCAAGGCAACAGTGAGAGCCGAGATTAGCTGAATATAGTCTACAGTCTGGACATGATCGAACGAAAATGGTCTTCTTTGCAAAAAATACAATTAAGAGCGTTGGGTGTCAAAATGAAAAATTGAGTGCCTTTTGGTAATGACCTCAAACGTTAGGGGTCATTTGTGGCAATTAACCCATTCCGCATGTTCAGGAAAAGGTAGAACATCGTGGAAAACCGGAGCTTCTCGCGCCTTCTTAAAAGTTCATATCCAAAACAAAAACGGGTCCCACCCGACCCGCCTTTTGCCTTCTCGATTCCACCAAAGCAATGCTCCATCAATCATTTCTTCATTTTCTCACCTCCGCCTCCTAACGAACCTTCTAGAAACTAAACCATTCTAGCACCTCCATTGCGTGTGTTTCTGCGTGTTTTACCAGCTTCCTCTACCCCTTTTCGCAGGTTTAAACTTAGGGGCTGCTATACAATTCTTCGCTGCTTCCTGTTTCGGGTATTTTTCTGAGATTTTTCTTTGATTTTTGGTATTATTGTTGCGTGTTTGATTTTTCTGCTTATTAAGCACGTTAATTTTGTCTTAAATATATGGCGCAATACGAAAAAATGAAAATTTGAATCCCGAAATTGCTAATTTTGAATGATTTTTTTTGTAAATTTTCTTACGTTTTATTTATCGATTATTCGTTCTTGTAAAGCTGAATTTTTTAAGAAATTTTACGACCTCTAGGGAACTGGTGAAAGAAATTTCATTGAGTTTAAAGCTAAGGATAGGAAATTTTAAAAATCTCAATTTTTTTATAAAAAGTAGATTTTTAATAGCAGAGAAGCTCTTTGCTTTTAGCATTTCTATTGCTGTGTGGTTTCTTTATGTTTTAGAATAATTAATTCAATCAGTTATCTAAAGGCTGAATTTTTAGACAAATTCTCTTGAATATAGTTTATCTGGCATCTGAATTCTGCACAATGAAAACAATGATAATAACTTATTGATCTATTGGATATTTAGTGATAAGATATACAGAGCTGTTAATGGGATATGTCACCGTTACCGGTGGAGAAGACTGGTGGGTCGGCAGCGGGCACCAGCAGCGGAGATTCACAGAGGTCAGTTCCAACTCCATTTTTGACGAAGACATATCAATTGGTGGATGATCCGGACACGGACGAATTGGTCTCCTGGAATGAAGACGGAACAACGTTCATAGTGTGGAGGCCAGCTGAATTTGCCAGAGATTTTCTCCCAAAATACTTCAAACACAACAATTTCTCCAGCTTTGTTAGACAACTCAACACTTATGTATGTATCTTGTAACTGAAAATTAGCAGTATTAGTCACATTGGTCTTCTCTTGAAGTCTTAAAAATTTTGTCTTTCCATTGTAGCAGGCAGATGACCCCGGAAATTTTAGAATTCCCACTGCTTAACCTTATGTGAAAATGTTGTCACGTTTGTTCTTTGCTTACTTTTCCATTCAATTCCTCTCTTTCTTTACTGGTTCCATAGAAGCTAATTTTGTCTCAAAACTTGAATGAAAATATCCATATTAAGAATTTTCATAATGTTGCAATTGTTACCCGTTTATTTTGGTGGAATTGCAGGGATTTAGGAAAGTAGTACCGGATAGATGGGAATTTGCAAATGAATGTTTCAGAAGAGGTGAAAAGGGACTACTAAAGGACATTCAGCGTCGGAAAATCTCAACTGCAGGAGCCACAACAATGGCGAGTGCGGCCAATGCACAAGCAGTGACTGTGGCAGTCCCAGTGGCAGCTGTTGTAGCACTCTCTCCTGGGAACTCTGGTGATGAGCAGGTTCTCTCCTCAAGCTCATCGCCTGCCACTGCTGCTACTCCGGTGATGGCATTGCGGGTTTGCACAACTGGAACCGAGCTTCTGGAGGAAAATGAGAGACTGCGAAAGGAGAATTCAAAGTTGAGCCAAGAATTAAACAAACTGAGGAGTTTGTGTGGCAATATATATAATTTGATGTCAAATTATATGGAAAATCGTGGAAATACATGTACAGCATCATTGCTGGCAGGTGGAGAATTGAATTTAATGCCGGAAATGCAGGCCAGAGCTGATGATGACGGCAGAGCAAAGTCCGGAGCTGCAGCTTCCGGGGCAGATGTAGAGGATGAGATGACTCCAAGACTCTTTGGGGTTTCAATTGGAGCAAAACGTGCTAGGAGTGAAGACGAAGGGGCAGACGATCAGGTCCGTAATTGCGAATTGGATGTAAAATTCGAGCCCTTGGATCCTGGCACCAGCAAATGTCACGACGCTTGGCTGGACAAATTATGATTGAAAAGGCAAATTTATGAACAATAGAAATAGGATAGTAGTTTGTCATCACTAGGTAGAAAAGATGTGGATAATGTATGGAAAGTGTATTTATCTATTTAAGATTTCTTCATGTACAATTTTGCTCCCACTGTGTTAGGAGAAAGATGTCTCAATATTATGTTCTCATTTTTTGCTCAAGTGTGCGCCAAAGCATGACATCAATGGATCTTTGAACTGCATCACACGTAGTGTTCCATTCTTATCATGTATCACCTTCTTATCATGTATCGGTGATAAGACTGATTCTTTTTCACCGTGGCGAATGTGGAATGCTGGTATAGAATTGGCCGTTGGATGGGTTGAGTTGAGAAGATGCCCTGTGATGTTTACAATTTTGTTAAGCTTTCCTAACATCTGTAAGTTCGCCTTCTAGGATGTTTCATGCCCAGTTTTGGTAAGCTTTCCAATATATTAAAATTTACTTTATGGGAATTTGTCAGCACATGCCTTCCTTTTACATCCTTTCACCATGTATATTTTGTCTGCTTCTGAGAGTTGGATGCTGCATTTTTCCACTAGGGAAGTTGCTTCGTGACTTGCATTTGAAATTAGTTGAACCCCTTTTAGAAAAGGTCTTGTAATTTATTATCCAATATTTTCATGTGTTCTTAGGGTTTCGGCAGATTCGTACAATCCTACCTCCAATTGTCTGAAACTGAAAGTGAACACTTACCATCATGCAGAATACCAGCCAGCCTCTAATCTTGGAAATCACTGTAATATCAGCTCAAGATCTTGCCACAGCCGTCTTCCGCCGCCATCTCCGCTCCTTTGTAACACTGAGCACCACCACACCCTTCTCAATGTACAGGTCAACCACAACCAGTAATAATCATATTCAAGTTTACAAAACGAAGGTTGATTATAAAGGAGGAAAAAATCTCACATGGGATGACAAGTTTCAGTTACCTCTTGATGCCTTCTACTATCACCAAAGATCTTTTGGAATATGCCTCAAACTGTACACCAAAAATCTGCTGTGGGGTCAGAGTCAACTTGGCTGGTGTGGGATTCCAGCATCCGATATGGTTGACTGGTTGTTCCCGGCGGGGAGTGTTCGGTTCTTGAGTTATAGGTTAAGAGATAGAGATGGTTTGCGGGGGTATGGGATTGTCAATGTTGCTGTAAAATGGGAAGGTTCAATCCCCATGGTACACCCTGCAAGGTCATTGCATCACTTGCCGGATAATGATGCGAGCACTCGTATGGTGATTGGAATTCCAGTGACAATGTTGCCGCATTAGGGCTGGTTAATGGACTATATATACGAGTGTGGATACTTTGCCCGATTGATGAGACCAGAGGTGTGGATAATGAGGTCACATCTGTAGTCCTGCTAGTTCTACCGGTATGGTAAATGCTGTGTATCGGTATTCGTGATATACTTGTTACAAAAGACGAGATCGGTAATGATTGGAGGGGATCTTGCTTTATTGCTTGTAACATGAAGCAAGGATTTAGAAAGGTGAAGAAATTGTTTAGTGTTGACATTTCAATGTCATTTTATTATTATTTGCCTTCTTTTCTTTCCTTTCCACAGTTGAAACTTCAAACCAAGATTTTCTTGGACTATAGCGTATCCCACTTGATAAGGTTAGTCTTTTCTTTCAGCATCCGCTCACTGCTGCATGACTACGTTACAGATGTAGGCCCCCAAAAAAAATATAATAATAATAATAAATAAATAAAGAGATAAGTTTAGAGAACTCCAGATTTCATTAGAGCTGTTTACCGGTAATAAAGTGCTTTAAGCCCTTATATATATATTATATATATGTGTGTGCACGCATATATATTATTTATTTATTTATTTATTTTTTTGGTTGAGAATATGAATACGGGATGTGTGAAAAGTGTTATAATAAATGTACTATAAGAACATGGCGTTATAAATGTATAATATAAGAACGTGCATGTACAAAAAATGATTCTCCTCATCCTTGGGCCGCCACCCCAGCCTGCCTAGGTGGGTGTGCAGGGGGATTATACATAGCATTAATTATGGTAGGACATGTCTACCTAATAAGGATTTGTGCTTCGACACACAAGTATCTTCCCGACCTCATTAACAAAAGGCTTTTATTTAGGATTCAAGTGAGGAAGAGTGTCTTGTTAATGTATAAAGTTGAAAACCCAGCATGAACATGTTATTTAACCCGTCAAACACACCTTCCATTTTCTTTGTTTGGTAGGCCATCCATCAACTCTAACCTTTGCAAACCTTGTCCAAGGCTACCCTGTTTTGGAAAAATCCTATTGAAAGAAAAAAAAAGGGAAAATTAATTAGTGTTGAGCTCGAGATCCTTTAGGCTATGTCCATGGTATATGAGTATGTATGCAGTAGATTTTTTGAGACTTAATTTTGTGAAAATTGACTTTTTAAGAGAATGTGTGGTTAAAAAATGGTATGGAGAATGGTTAAAAATGTTTTTTAAAAGATGTATAGTTGAGAATGAACTGACACAGAAATCAAGAAAAATTGATTCTAAGAAGAATCCACTTCAAATTAGTAATGACAATCTCAATTGAATCGTAAGACAAATTGTGGGAATAATAATGACCTAGATCAGTGTAAACTCGTGGTAATTTTGGTTTGATTTCACCAAGAACTACAGTGAATTCAAAATCTGTGGTACAACCAAAAATGTACCGCAACCTGATTTAGGTTTTGGGCTCCATCGGGTCAACTGAAAATGGGCTAAAAACATAGTTGGGCTTATAAAGGCTAGAATAGGCCCCTTTTCTGTGGGTCCCAAACTTAGGCCCACTCAACTCAACAGAGCGGCCTTATATCATGAAAGAGTAAGGGAATCAGTTACCTTGGTCAATTAGGGTTAGGGTTTATATTCGCTACCTGCCGGAAAAATGGTTCTCAAGTAAATTCTTCCTCTTTTACATAATTCGTATGCTCTTATCATGATTTGTATTATGGTGAAGGTTTATATGTTCTTTTTTTTGGCTTTTGAAGAATCATATTTTGCTAATGTGGGGATCTAGCTGAAAAGAGAATGGATTGGAGACAGTTGGGATGTAATTCTTTTGAAATATGTGAAATTATGGGATGATTGGTACCGGAATATCCTCCTCTGGAATTAATTTTACATCGGGGGTTGGGTTTTTATTTCTTTATCCGTTGTTTAAAGTTTCTGAATTGATGTTTAAGCGGAAATTGATCAAAATTTCGTTGAGATAGTTTCAGTTAAATTCTTGTGGAATCAGTAAAATGCAAGTTAAATTCTTGTGAAATCAGTAAAATGCAATTCTGGAAACAAAGAAAAAAGTTAGTCCTTGTTGCAATATAGGAATATCCCTCTCAGATTTTAGATCCCCTCTGTGTTGCGTTACATAGTTTGAATGGGAATTAATATGTGGCCCAAAAAAAAAAAAAAACCCAGGGTTGGTGGTCACGGTTTAATTTTGTAGATCAATTGGCTCAATGTTGAGTAGAAAGAAGAATTATATCATATTTGCAGAAATATCCTTTCTAAATGTGTTTTGCCTTGTTGATTAAAAGTATTTGCATTGATGTTTAAATATAAATTGATTGTTTGCTAAGATATGTGTGTTGAGGTCGGAGGAATGATTTCTTCCTTGCATTCTGTAAAAATAGCAGTTGGACATAGCCCTTTGCTGATGCTGATATAGATTAACAAAATGATCTAAAATTGTGGAACTATTATGTCATTCTGTAACATTATAATCTTTGGCTACCAGGACAGAGCTTTGTCGCTTTAGTGGAGCAAAGATATACCCAGGGAAGGGAATTAGGTTCATTCGTGCTGACTCCCAGGTTTGTCTATAAATATTTGTTCTTGGATAATTTGTTTTTCTTTTGCAAAGTTCTATTTCGCCATCTTTTGTTTGTCCTAAAACTGTTTCTTTTTTTTTTTTTTTTTCATTTTAAGGTTTTCCTCTTTGCCAACTCAAAATGCAAGAGGTATTTCCACAACCGCCTGAGGCCTGCAAAGCTTACTTGGACTGCTGTGTACAGGAAACAACATAAGAAGGTGAAATATACGTCAAATCTTTTACTTATAAATTTTTGGTCTTTCTTTTCTTCCTATGGCTTATTGGTTCTCTGCATAGATCCTAATGGTACAAAATGGCACTCTTTGCGGATGTATAGGACATTGCTGCTGAAACTGTTAAGAAGAGGAGGCGAACAACGAAGAAGCCATACTCAAGGTCTATTGTTGGTGCCACCTTGGAAGTTATTCAGAAGAAAAGATCTGAGAAGCCAGAGGTCCGTGATGCCGCCCGTGAAGCTGCATTACGGTATATTTTGTCTTTAAATTTATAATAATTCTGATGTTGATAGAAGTAAGAATTGCCTTTAGACCAAATCATGACTTTTAGCATCTGTTCTCAGTGAAATAAAGGAGAGAATCAAGAAAACCAAGGATGAGAAGAAAGCAAAGAAGGCAGAAGTGATGGCGAAGGCACAGAAAAGTGGCAAGAGTAATGTTCCCAAGGGAGCTCTTCCCAAGGGTCCTAAGCTTGGAGGAGGTGGTGGCAAACGATAAATTCTGTCTCTTAAATTTTGCCATCACCCTATATATATCTGATATTGGATTTCTGAGTTCCTACTGCCATTAGTTTCTTGTACGAATTTATTGGCTGCATGCCTTTTGTCTCTGTTTCTTGAGCATTTGATGAGAAATAGCAATCTACTTTCTTCTTTGATCAAATTAAATGCACAGAGCACAAAATTTACTTAACTGACAATCAAATTAAATGCACAGAGCACAAAATTTCATTAGGTGAAAACCTGATGGCAGGTCATGTAGATCAGCTTTTACAGCTAAAACAAAATATCATCCATAACACCGTCACAAAATGTAAGGTCAATCTCTTTTGAGTTCCATCTCTTCGGAATTAGATGCACTAGCTAGCCATATTTGTTAGCATATATAGTTAACAACCAAAACACGCCCAAATTAGGTTAAGTTTATTATCTGTGCCAATGGCCGCCTCCACCGAGCCCCGGGACCACCCTAACAGGCATTCCGAGTCTGTCCAGGTGACCAGACCCCAGATAAGCTTTGCTTGTGAAGTTTGTACTCTGAATGTTCACTCTTGATTCTCCATAGGCATTAATCGAGTATCTCTTAGTTGAGCTTGATCTCTCGTATTGAGGCCTCTGTTTAGGGGCACTTAATGATCGTACTTTACCTCTGGATGATTCGGTGTAAGCCATGTAGTTGGGCAACGCTGAGTAACCACTTGCACAGCTTCTTGATCCATCACTATTAGCCGGTGTTATCGGCCCTCTCTTGTCAAGATTGCAGAATGAGAATTCTTCTTGTGTAAACTTCAGAGGGGATTGAACCTCATCATAGGACGGGTTAAAACGAGCTGCAGAGTCCCTCGTTGTAGAAAAGCTATGACAAATTTGGTCCGAACCGAGGCTAAGATGAGTCGAATGGAAGAGGTTTCTACGCTTGGGCATAATCCTATAGGGCTTCTCGTTGCCTATTTCAACTATATTAATGCTCCTTCCGTCATCTAGGCGATTCAGGCTGACCTCGCCATTTGTGTTTGGACCGTTTCTCTGCAGCAAGAAAACATCACGCACGTATACAAGGTGTCATACACTGGATAAACAGGCTAGAAAAAATCCTGAGAACTTACCTTGGGTGTTGAATAATGTTCATTCTTCATACTCCTTGTTCGAATTACATGCTCAAATTTCTCAGGAGTTCCAGGATCCTGAAAGTTCAGACATTGAATTGCCATGCCCATACTCAATCAAACAAACAATTTAAGGATGAACTAAGGTTCGACTTACTTGATGCTTGGATTTAGAAGATTTCATGCTTGAATTTGGAGATTTACGCTCTATCCGTGCTCTTGCTTGAGATCTCAAGCATGCCTGCATTACATGCATAACATTTGCAGTCCATTTCCTCACTAGGTATCCTCTTGCCAATGCTTGCAGCTTGACGAGCGCTCTGAGGGCGCGTAAAGCTCTCCTCGACTACAAAAACCCAACAAAGAAAACATTAGGAGAAAGCAAGAGAACACGAATTGGATTCATTTGTTCATCAAGTGCAGGACCTCCCTCAATGAATTTTCGACTTTCATTATTCTATTTCTAGGTTGAACCACCTTGCCACAATTTTGTTCAAAAGGCAATACATTAATATATGACAAAGTTCTGGATGCCCTGATAACTTGTGATTCCAGTCTTCCAAAAAGTGGTAGATGACCAGCTTAAAAAGTATCTGAAAAGCTCTGATTAAAATATCTAAAAGCCATACAAGAAACAATAGGTTCACAGTTAACTACAAAGATAAGCTTTCATTCCCATGAAACCCTTATCGTGTCAAAATATATCGAGCCCTTCAAGAATCTATACGTCAGTCAGCCGAATAAAGAGCTCCTGAAGCAAGCTCGACTAGCATGGGCTCACTGCCTAAGGCCGGTTCTGTCATGAGATATATGAGGTAACCATTTCAAAACCATAACCAAAAAGGAGTCTATTTTTTTCTTATACCTTGCATGGTCACTTGTACGCATTATTGTGTTACAAACCAATAGTGACATCAGGAAACACATTGAAGAACGTACAAAATCAGGTTAATGCCCTTCTGACAAAAGAAACAGAAGGCACATTTTTAATGGAAGAAACAACAGAAGATTTTAACAACTGTACGTGTTTCATTATCATACGTCACATTTTTTCAGACATTATTCTCTATCTATGAAAATGGAACACTCTAGCAGTTCTAAAAAACTCGTCTTTATATGAACTTGAAGGTTCGATTTGACAAGTAATCGAGATTTTTTTTTTTTTTCTTTTTTTACTGCTTCCTTGAAGATTTTTTACTTTTTCCCTAGTTTGACTATAAAAACGTTGGTTTTGTTATTTGTCCTAACGCTTTGATACAGACACACCGATAATCTAGATAACAAATATGAAGCAGAGTATATGAAGATACATGTACAGAAGCAGAGTATATGAGAGAACATATGGGATAGGAAGGACCTAACCAGATAGGCTCGGAAATGGGACTGGATGGTGATAGCAGCCCAAGCCTCAATACTTCCATAACTGGCGGCCACTTGCACAACACGCGCCGCCATGTTGCTACCACCATTGGCTGTAGAATGTGTTGTTCTTCTATTGCCGGTGAGCCTGGCGACAGCGAACGCAGCCTCCGCCGGGGAAGCAGTGGCCGCAGCCACCGCAGTGGCGTCGTTCTCCATTTCCCGGCCGTTTTGGGATTCTTCCGGCTTGGGTTTTACAGAGCGATCATCTTTGTCTTTGTGGGATTTGGTGAAGGTCCATTTTTTCTTGGGTGGTTTGAGAGTTGTGTTCGGATCTGGGTCTGGTTTCTTGAGTCCGATTAGAGCTCTGAACCATTTGGATGCTTTGCCCATATTTGGCTTTGAAAATCGTTTGACAATGGTCTTCCAAACCGGTTTTGCAAAATGCAGAGAGAGAGAGAGAGAGAGAGATTGTTTATGAGTGATGGCTATATACGGAGATGTTGATTTGAGAGATATATCTTTTGGGGTGGTTGAGTAATTTCATTTAGTGCATTTTGGTACACCTAGATTACAGAAAATTACATTAAACCTACAAGGCAAACGATTTTTGGGTAGAGGATTAAGGATCTTCCTTATGAAAAAATTTCATATACTTCAGGAGTATAGAAAAAATAATGTGTGATTATTAAAGAGAAAAGATTAGTTATTAGGTCATGTGAAAATTTATAAAGTTCAAAGAAAAATGATTTTTGTAAAATATAATTCTTAAACGTCTAAAGAGTGGTTGTTGTCTAGTTTGCTAAATGAGTGGCAATAGATAAAACTAGTGAGTTTTCTATTTTTCGTTATGAATTAGTTAAAGGAAAAGAATGAAATGAAAGAAGTTTTTTCTTCTTTTTTTCTCTCCTTTCGATTTCTTTTAAGGAGTGAAGATGCATAAGACGACTAATATTCATGGCTAGTCAATACTCAATATATTACATTAATTAACCAAATCACATATCCATAAACTTAATTATCATTTATCTTACCACCTGCGTTCCCAATCCATGTCACTCTCTTTTTTGTTGTTATTTTTTAGTTTTGTGAAATTTCAAAGTTGAGATAGAATATGGAACATTTACATACAACGTTCATAAAGAAACCCGAAATTCACAATTACAAATTTGATTCCATGAATTTCCAAATTCACGTAGTTAAATAATTTAAAGGACTACGTATATAACGTCATTTTTGAAGATCAGGACTCGTAGCATTACAACACGAAAAGTTGGGCAACCCAACTATAATTGTTATTATTATTAGTCCCCTCATCTAACTAAAATATAACTTATTCCTTTTTCATCCCTCTAAATTATATTCTCACTTTTCTTTATAATAAATATATATTTGAAATCTTTAATTTCCTAATACAACCTTATTTAATGTGCATAATTACTCCCCAAAGAAAATAAAATATAGATGTTAGAGATATATATTAGGAAATGTACTCTTAAAATTTTATTTTCTAACAACCTTTTATTTGAGTCTTTTAGTAGAAGTGGCAGCCAAAAATTGCCTCACAACTAAAAAAAAAAAAAAAAAAATCCTAATTTTTCAAAAGATAAAAATGAGTTTTTCTGGAAAACGGGTAGTCGCGAGGCACGGTGGTACTATTATTAATTCAGAGTGAGTCGGTGAAGTCAACTAAATCTGCTGTCGGACACGAGTGGGAACACTATGCAAGTCAACAAAGTGTAGCTTTGCATATTGGAATAATGACTATGTGACAATTCAGCCCGTCCATATTGTCTTGGACATGTTTATTTATTATTACTATTATTATTTTTTATTGCTGGACATGTTTATTTTAAGTACCATGAATGGAAAGTTATGTGTGGTTCAAAATCACTGCTCCAAATTAAGCAATTTCATTTCATTTTGGGACTCGTGGATCAAGTTAGATGGTGGTTCCTCGGTTCTTCTAAATAATATGATAGTAATGATATACTACTGATGATAATTAATGTGAGAATTGTTCACATAATCATAGTAAGAGACGCTTTGAGCTTAATTCTATGCACAAATTTGGTAGGCAATATACGGGTTGTGTTATAAAATACTCGCCTAAACAATACTTAAGCAGAGCTCAAGTACGTCTAAATTCAATATACTTGTTCTCAATGTTTTTCACATATTGTGTGTTTTGAAACCCTCTGCGTTCTTTTCGTAATTCAGTTTTTTATTTTTAAGTTTTCAATTCATTTTCAATTTTCTGTTTTGAGTGCTTGTTTTCATATTTCAAAAAATACGTTTACTTTGTTATTTTAGAAAACTTTTTTAAGAAACTTAAAACTAAAAAACATGTTCTTTTTCATATTTTGAGATTTTATTTACTTGTTAAGTAAATTAAATTATTCATGAGTGTGATGAACTCCAGAGAAAGTATGCCTCCTCCAACATAGAGTTTATGCCTAGTAAAGGAAATGGAGTTGCTCATGTGATAGCTAAGAAGGCGTTAGAGTGTCATAATTCTTGTATTATGTTGGAAGCTCCTAGGTGGCTAGAGGAATCTTTGAATCTTGATGTAATGAACATGCCCAATATAAAATTAGAGGAGAGAGAAATTAGAGGAGGGGGGACGAAGGGTTGTAAAATTAGAAGAGAGAAATTAGAATTCTCAAAATAAAGCGTTTTTCTTATTTTTAATTAAATACATGTTTTGCTTAAAAACTCTCAAAACGACTTTTTATCATTTTCTATTTTCTTTGTTAAAAAATTTCTTGTTTTTCAAAATTCATTTTTGAAAATATAAAAGTAAACGCGTTTTCAGTATTTTAAAAAATTGAAAACTAAAAATGATCTCAAAATAGTAAAGAGAACAGCCCGTAAACCTATGGGTTCTATGCACCAATTAATGTTTGGCTAAGCACTCACTTAATTTGTCATTTTGAAAGATAGAGAAAAATAAATATTTTTATATTACAATTTGCTATAATTTCTTGGTTATTGAATAAATGCTAACCCTAATCAATATGCATTTTTCCTCATTATTAGAAACTCATCCACAAGGATTTTTAATACAGTTCGGTTAAGGAGCTTTATCTATCTTCTGTTAAGGAACTTTACCGCTTACTTGGCAGAAATCTAACAAAAACGACCCCACAAACAGGGGACAACTTTTGTTAGATTTCCGCTACATGAACAGTAATAGGGTGTGGATAAAGTTAGAATTTATTTTTATCGGTGTTCTAAGAAATAACGTTTTGACAAGCGTTCAAATCTCATGTTGAGTCTCGGCGTGACAATACCCTGCTGATGCATGGCAAATCACAACTAATCTTTACCTAGATCACCTAAAATCACAACTAATCTTTACCTCGAGTTTAAAGAAACAAATATGTTTTACAACTCTACTGATGAGTCACGTCAAACGAACAGTACCATGGTCATTGGTTATATGATAACACGATATATTACAAAATGACACACAAGGACACAAACAATGCCACGGCCAGCCTACAATACATCAGAAAAATGTACAAAAATTTATACATGTGCACTTAGAAGGATTTTGTTAACTCACACGTTACATTACTTTTTTCACGGGGTTACATTTGTATTTATACAATTTATTATATGTTATTGTGATATTAATGACATTTTCAATTGCAAAAAGTTACATCCTTACTTTTCTTTTTATACCAAAGTTGAATTGATTTTGATCAAGTACTAGACGTCTAGTGCTATTATAGTACAGAAAAAGATGGTGTATCATATTGATAACCATTGATATTATTTATGAGTTAATGATGCGCTTATATTATTACTTAGATGGTATTATGTTATACCTTTATCTGGTAGTTGGATGTTACTAAGACTTGAATTAGCTAACTCAATTTAGTTGTAGTATTTAAATAAAAAAGCCATACAAAAAATTTAACAAAATTGACACGTAATAGTCACATTAAATTATTTTTAAATCAATAATAATGATATAGATCACATATATATTTTATTGACTTCCGTATCTACTTTTATATCAAATAGAATTTTTCAACTTACTTTTTATGATCTTGGTTTGGTGATTCTAGATTATAGTTACAAACAGGAAATCACAATAATGACAACAAATTGAGCTATGGCTCGTCTTGTGACCCCTACATGAGAAGGATATGTTATCATATGGCACGAATTAATAATAACCTAGAGATTAGCATGTCATGATAACGCGTCAAATCATTAGATTTTACGGGTTAGTAAACATCTTACTCACATCAAAAGCAATCAAAACTAGTGGGCGCGCATCACATGCATGGATTTGCTATCAAAAGTTTGTTGTTTGGTAGAAGCATATTGTTCTAATTTTCCTATGAAACCAAAAGGACTCTAAATATAGAGTCAAAAGGCTGAGTTGGCAAGCTAAAATGGCAATCTAGGACCCATTTCCATTCCACCTAATTTCCCCCATTTTGGCTGCGTGTCCCACATCAAAAAATTAAACCCAACGTTTTACCCTCATCTCTCTCTCTCTCTTCGATATTTACTCCCCCTCACCTGATGGCAGCAATTTCGCTTACGACTGCAACCCAACCGGCACAGATGCTAACCTCCCGCCCCTTCGACGACCTCTCTCCCTCTCCAATCGAACAAAAACAGCTAACCACCAAGAAGTCGTCCATGAAACCCAACATGGAGAAACCCAACTCGTCCGTGAACCCCAACATCGTCCGTGAACGCACACCTTCTCTTTTGGGCGAAATCAGCTCGGCTGCTTCTTCAATTTCTAACCAACAGCTGCCACCTCTTTCCTCGGAAATAGGGAAATTGTCTATTTATTTGCCTCTTTCGCCGAAGATCTGTGTTTTCTTGGTGCTACGGCTATTTTTGCTTGTGTGAAGAGGGAGAGAGGTTGTCGGAGAGGGTGGGATTAGACTTGGGCGCCGGCGCCGGCACCGGCTGTTTCACAGTCGCTGGCGAAATCGCAGAAGTCGGACGGTGGGGGAGGGCCAACTCAGCCTTTTGACTCTATCTTTAGAGTCCTTTTGGTTTCATAGAAAAATTACATATTGTTCTCTAAACATAGGTATAACTTTCTAGCTTTTCTATGGTGTCAGATGAGGCTCGTAAATGGAGTTTGAGAATCAATAGAAAACAGCTATATCACATGCATGGATTTTGCCATTAACCTCTTTTAAGGAAATAGCATTAGCAATTTCAACTCTATTGTACCTAACGTAGTATGAGAAATTGGTGCATTTGGTTCTTGCTGCTCAAATCCATCCATCTTGAATTCTTGATAGTTGATAAGTTCTTGTCGTATAAGAATGGGACGAAGGGATGGTCTATAGAGTGTGTGGGTAAGTGAGTGGGGAGGTCGATTTAAGGCCCAAATTAATAAAATAATTAGGTTCAGTATTCTTTTGTCAATTCTCTTCTACAAATGCACGTGTCAATGTACTAAAGGCATGGTACTAAAAACTTAGCACTCTAAAAAGTACCCATACTAGAAATTCACTTGTGTTAAATGTCCCGCTATTAGATCACTTCTTCCTTGTATTTGTAGTCAAAAGAAAGTGTTCATAAATCACAGCTCCTTTTGTTTTTAAGTGGTTATATCATATATAATATGCTAGGGTGGTGATTTCGGTGGAGCTAGAGTCAAATCTGACTCCATAGAAAAACTAAGTTGGAAGCCATATCCATAGGTTAATCCCATAATGTTACTACACGGTTAGCTCACTTTTAAAATAGTGTCAAGCATTGTGGGACGAAGAAAATTTGCTTTTAGTTTGCACTGTATCTGTGTAAGATGATTGTGGTCATTTGTATTGTAAATGACGCTCTTATATCTAATTTAGCGGAAGTTAAATTTTCAAAAACTTTCTGAGAATTTTACTTAAAAAATTTTCATATATGTGGCTTGTATGGATATGCGCCACGTGTACTTTAAGTCCAAATCATTATTTTAAACTCATATAGACATACCACGTATTTATACACTAATGGAAGTCGCTATTTGAAATGCATAATGATAATTACGGCCAGCTAATCTTTTGCTATCGACATGTCTAAATGTTTGATATCTATATAATCAGTCGATCGAAGGGAGACTTTTCTCTCCTAGTGGCTCAAAAAAACATAAAATATTGTCTGTCTGTCCTCACTTGCTCTTCCTCCTTCCTCCTCCTCCTCCATTCCAGCCTTCATTCTTCCTCTTCCTCTTTTTGTGTTCTGATTTTACAGTCGATGTTGGGTTGTTGATACCCAATAAACTCAGAGATGTGATAACAAGGATCTGAACATAAATACATAATATTCAGAGGCTTGAAAAGCCTAAGATTGATTTTTGTGTACCCACTCCATAATTTGGTAACCAGTTTCCATCCACTTTAGATGTTTAAACATATCGGGTTGTTGCTCAAGTGGATGGCTTTTGACACACTTTGAATCACCTTGGTATCTTGGATAATATCTTTTAAGATATTTTATTTATCTATTGAGATATTCTTTTTATCTATTGAGATATTTTGTTTATCTTAACTTTGTTCTTGAATTGTGTTTTTCTCAGATAAATATCTAAGTGGTTTTTGGAATTAAACACAACACACAAGACACACAAGACATAAACAAAAGACTTGTGCCTTTTCTTGTTTTCTTAGCTTTTCTCTCTTAGTAGGAGTTGTATTCTACTTCTTTAGTGGGAGTTGTTTTACTTTAGTGATTGGTGATTCTGGTGCTTAGATTAGCGTAATGTGATGTTACCATTGTGGAGTGGAAAAATTCTTAGCTTTGATCAACGATTGACTCCACCACTGGCGTTGAAGAAGAAAAGGACAACTTTGTGTTTCTAGCTTTCTTTTGTTTAAAATTTCCTTGTAATTTTTCTTTGTAATTGCAATTGATTTACTTTGTGTAATCTATATTTTTTTGCAAGGGAATAAAAGTGTTACAGTGGTATCAGAGCGTAGGGGATTTCTTGTGACCGGATTTGTAGAAAACTCGCCGGAATTGGGAAAAAGTAAGAAAACCAGATCTTCAACTCAAGATTTGAACGGTTTTCTGACAAACCAACCACACCGGATAACAGATCAGCAGAAGATCTATCGACCGGTGCGGCGCACGTAAGACGCGTGCTTCCCAGCGATGATACGTGGAACGGTGAGCGGCGGACTGTAGATTATGGCGACGAAGCATAGGGCGCGTCCGGTGGCG
The DNA here is from genome assembly GCA_963692815.1 of Nyctanthes arbor-tristis. NCBI lineage: Eukaryota > Viridiplantae > Streptophyta > Magnoliopsida > Lamiales > Oleaceae > Nyctanthes > Nyctanthes arbor-tristis. The sequence continues at coordinate 8,831 of CAVNYN010238228.1, read as the reverse complement.
GTTGGCTGCCTGGATGGTGGCGCTGGGCTCAGAATTTAGAGATCTATGCTTTTATAGTGGTAGCACAATTTTTAGACACTCCAGCAGATTTCAGACGCGGGGCAGATTGTTTCGGCAATGTTTATCTCATTTTTCAGACCCATAGTGTGGGGTCCGCTCGGTATTGTGTCCTCTTTTATTTTAAATTGCAGCTATATTTCTTTTCATAGTTGAATATCGCCAACGGGTGAGGTATTTGGAATTACTAGTGTTTACTTTGTGCTATATGATATTGTTTCGAAATGCTTTAAATATTAGTGTTGATAATTATTGCTTTTAGGCCACGTGTTTTGTATCTTCCCTTGACCTGAGAACTTGATTATCATGGAATCCTTTGGGGTACAAAACAACGTTATTTTGGGTTGCTTTATACTATGTGGTTTTGTGCATTTTTCTTTCTGTGGTATTTTGTGTTTACATTTTTACAATATGCTTGCACATTTTGAGTTGGCACATTTTGATGGCAAAAGTGATTTTTCTATTTGGTAATAAAAAATGAAAGGTATTTTGGTGCAACAAAAGGTTTCTAAAACAGTTGATGATTACTTTCCTGACACTATTAATGTTGTTAAGAAAAAGAAATTGGATGAATTGACATATACTTCTATCATTTTACACCTGTCGGATAATGTGCTAAGAAAAATTGGCAAACGTGCTTCTATAAAGCACTACGGGAAAAATTTGAAGAGCTTTATGGGTCTAAATCTACTCCAAATTATATTTGCTTAAAAGGTTTTTTAGTTTTAAAATTGATCCTTGGAAAGATCTTGATAATAATCTTGATGTGTTCAACAAATTTGTACAAAATATTGTTAATTGTAGTGAAACTTTGACTGATCAGTACAAAGTTGTTATTTTGTTGAACGATATACCTGAAATGTATAAAAATGTGATAAATGTGATCAAATATGGTAGAGATTCTTTAACTTCTGATATTTTTACTAATTTTTTGAAAAGTCGGGAGTTGGATATGCGAACTGAAAAACCAGATGGGGTGAGTAATGTTGCTAGTGAAGTCCACATGGTGAAAGGTGGGCATAGTAAGAAGTATGACAAGTATCATAAAAGTCGAGAGAGTGATGATCTGGTGGTAAAAGGAATGATAGAAACAAGGGTGATTTCAAATAGAGGGCGAAAGAGAGGACTTGTTATAGTTGTGAGAAGACTGGACATTACATCAGGGATCGTCCAGTGCAAGAAGAAAAAAGGTTGGAAAGAGGGAAGAAGAAAGTTGATGGAGAGTCTAATGCAATTGTTGCCTCCAATGTTAAATATGATCAAGTTTATATGGTGTTAAATGCTAATAATGATATTGATTTATGTCTGACTGAACAATTCTATTTATGTGAATGGTTACTTAATTTTGCTGCATCTTGCCATGTTATATCCAATAAGAATTTGTTTGTAAATTTTTATGAATTTGAAAGTGACCATCTTTGTTCTTTAAATGGGATTTCATACTCTGTGTGTGGAATTAGTGATATTATTGTGAGTTTTAACATTGGTTGTGTACTCACTTTAGAATGAGTCACGTATGTTCCTGAAGCTGACATGAATCTATTATCAGTTGGTAAATTGGAGGAAATTGGTAGTACATGTGAAGTAGGTAACGGAATATTAAAAATGTTTAAAGGTTCTAAATTTGCATGTATTGAGGTAAAGACAAATGACATTTACATTACTAGTGGTGAGGTGATGAAGTGCCGAAATCTTCTACATATAAAATACCTTATCAGGTCGAAGCCTCTAATGAGGTGGATGCAGAAGTAGAAGATTGCCCAGAAGAACCTGTTTCAGTTGATTACATAAGTGATAGTGAGAATAAACCATCTAGTATGTATACAGGGTCAAGTTCCCCGTATTTGAATTATTTAAAGCGGGGAAAAGTAACATCGCAGGTTTGAATACTTGCCTGTAAGTTGTTAAGTGATAAGTGTGGTGATGTTTGTGTCAATTTGTAAGTGTTTTTTTTGGGCACCTTAATTAAACAAAATTAACTTTGTGTATTTTTGTTTGCAGGTTTATTAGGCATCAAGGTGGAGGTTTATTGTATTGTTGATACCCAATAAACCTGAGGCTGTGATAAAAAGGACCTGAACGTAAATAAATAATATTCAGAGGTTTGAAAAACCTAAAACTGATCATTCTGTACCCACTCCACAATTTGATAACCAGTTTTCATCCACTTTAGATGTTCAAACATATCAGGTTGTTGCTCAAGTAGATGGCTTTTGACACACTTTGAATTACCTTGGCATCTTGGATAGTATCTTTTGAGATATTCTGTTTTTCTTTTGATATATTTTGTTTATCTTATCTTTGTGTTTTGAATTGTGTTTTTCCCCTTAAAATATGGTTTTTGGAATTAAACACAACATATAATATACTCAAGACACAAACAAAAAATGCGTGGCTTTTCTTGTTTTCTTAGCCTTTCTGTCTTAATGGGAGTCGTCTTCTAATTCTTGTGAGAGTTGTTTTACTTTAGTGGTTGGTGATTATGGTACGTCAGACTAGTGTGGGCATTGTGGTACTGCCATTTTAGAGTAAAAAAGTCTAAGCTCTGATCAACTATTGACTCCACCACCGACGTCGAAGAAGAAAGAGACAACTTTGTGTTTCTAGCATTCTTTTGTTTAAAATTTCCTTGTAATTTTTCTTTGTAATTACAATTGATTTACTTTGTGTAGTCTATATTTTTTGCAAAGGGAATAAAATTGTTACAGTCGGTATCTATCACTTGCAATGGCGTAGCCAACACGGAATGGAGGGGGAGTCGGAACGAAAACTCAAAAAAAGTCATATATAAGTATGAATTTTTGAAAACATAAAACAAACTCAGATGCATTACAAAATAATGTTCAATAACTCAAAACCTAAAAGTAAGCTGAACGTGACGATTTTTTACATTATTTCATTATCTAAAGTCTAAATTTTATTACTTAAATAATAATTTTTATTCAACTCAACCAACATAAATCAATTAGCAATTACATTATATCATTATTCAAAGTATTTTAAGTCATATCAAGTCATGATAGTTTTAGAAATTCTGGTTCTGACTTTGTTTTGAGGCTTTTGTTTTTTCTTGGGCCAAAATTTATTGTCCCCCCAAGCCCAAGTCATTGCCCCCTAGCCCAACTTCAAATAGACCTGAGTCCAAAGTTTAAAGACTTTTTTCTTTTATTTTTTCCTTTACTGTGGGCTGAGACAGGGGTGGGCCGGCCCAATATGGCCCCCTCTGTCTTCGCCAGTATTCACTTGCAGTATACTAGTACATAGTAGTTAGTTTGATATTTGGCACGAGTAATCACGGTTAGAATATCGTTTTTTTATTTTGCCAGTGAACTTTTAGTCTCTCGGACCAATGCAGGAGGACTGGCAGTGATGGGCATCCTGGCTGGACTCAAATTAAAGCCACTACCTGCAAGATTATTACTTTTCCGTGGTAAGATTTCGGTTGCTTCTCGTTGATTATCATTTTCTGGTTTTCGTTACCCTTATCTCTCTTTCCCCCAAAATTATTATCAATTTTCCGAATGTAAATTCAATTTGTCTAGGGTAATTGGTCGTGGGGGTGGGGACGCTCAGAATATGGGTGAGGGCGATTTCTCCCTGAATTTGGAAGGTGTCTGGGGCTCAATTTTGGGAAGAACCAAGCAAGATAACTAATGATAATTAATTAATCATCCATATTATTGTGCACATTATAGTCAAACTAAAAGTATGAATTATGCTTCTCATAAAAGTATGAGTTATGACTAAATGCCAATTTCAAAAAGAATAAAGCCATATTTCATAGGACTATCAGTAAGGGAGAAAACAAGCAAAGGCCCCAGTAGTCACAGCTTATAAGTTGCGAGCCTCATTTGTTAATAGGCTCAATTTTAACGAAGCAGGACTTCGAAAAGAGCCATCGACAAATAAGCTTGAAACAAATCTACGGAAGCAATGCAGAAGTGAAACATTAACAGAGAGATAAGACACGAAGAAGCGTGCACTTGCATGCGCCTATGTCATAGTGTTTCAAAGCACTGAGAATTCGGGAGTCCCAAGTGAAATTTTACTGGGCTTCTCTAGGTTAAGTATGGTTTTAACACTTTAAACTTTGAACAATTATTTTTTAAGCTTAAAAAATTGGAAAAATAGATAAACATTTTAAAAAATATTCAAAAAAAAATTTTTCATTTGGAAACGGCTGATTACAGTATATCGTTTGAAAACCACATTTTCGAAGATTTGATATCTAAGGCAGTAACGGGCCAAAGTCTTATAAAATCGTGATACAAAATTGGCATTCATTATTTGAAAAATTAATATATTTTAAAAAATTCAAATGGAATTAGTATCTGTTATTAAATAAAAATACTAAAAGTTTAGATTAGTCACTAAAAATAAATAAATAAATAAATCAAATAGGTTAGTAAGATGATGAACCTTTGAACATTAGTAAAGTTAAAAGATGAAACTTGTAAATTTACGACTAGGCTATCTACCAATTCACATTCATTAAGCCTATATATGTATTCTTTTTATACTATTATTATTTAAATATATACGTTTAAAAAACCACAACTTTTTGTTTTTTGGCATTTTCGGATGGGGGCACTAAGCGATCACTTTGGTTGCTTAGGCTGAGGGCCGGCCCTGCGCATACATGAGGTTAATTGCCTTAAAATATTAGAATCAGGGCCGGCCTTGCACTTAATGTAAGTTTAATGTATTTTTTGTCTAGGAATCTTCTGTATATTCTGGTTAAAGACATTTACTTTCTCCCTCTGTGTTTGTAGTAAGCTTGTAGATAGATCAGACATGGCTTTTGGTGCTGTTAGTTCTGTTGTTCGTATTCTTGAGCAATGCTACATCATCATCATCATGTCATTGTCCATGATAGACAACTAGTCGAGTCTCTCCTTCAAGAGGTTGCTTTCTTGAAAGGCTCTCTCAAACGTTCTTCAGGAAAAAGCAATGAGAAGATCCAATATTTGGAGAGTGAAATAATGGATGCAACAAGACAAGTAGAAGATCTCGTTAGATCCCACATAGAGCTGTGGAATACAAGTATAATTATCATACCCAAGTATTACAAATTGACATTCTCATCTGAATGCTCAGCGGAAATAAAAAGAAAACTTGATTGCATAAAGGAATGTGCGATGAAGATTGAAGAGGAGATGAGTTGCTTTCAAGTTCTGCAACCAAGTGTACATTCACCTGCTGGTTCGTCAAACCCTACTTCTCTCAGAGGCAAGATTTCCGCTGGGTCTCGATGATGATTTCATGGAGATCAAGACAAGGCTGGTTAGTGGCTCACCTAAACTTGAAATTGTTTCTATTGTTGGGATGGGTGGTATAGGTAAGACTATTCTAGCAAGACAAGTTTATAACGACTCGTCTATTTTGAATCATTTTGATACTTGTGCTTGGGTAACTGTGTCCCAATCTTATAATGTGCAACAAATCCTAGTTGACCTTTTAGATTCCTCCAAAAACCTTCCCGGCATGTTCAACAAAAAGAACGACGAAGAATTGAAAGAGGCTTTGTATAAGAGTGTCAAGGGTTGGAGATATCTAATTGTGATAGCTGATGTATGGGATGTCATAGTCTGGGACGATTTGAAACGATTATTTCCAAATGACAGCAATGCAAGCCGTGTCCTGTTAACTACTAGGCTTGAGAATGTTGCTATTTATGTCAATGACACACTTGGTTTCAGGGGGGTAGCCAGCATGCCCGCTTACCCCTAGCCGGACTGAAATATCAAAAAGCCGGCTGCAGCCGGCACCGGCATGCCACCATAGACTAGTCACTGGTGGTCGGTGGAGCACTCAAATTGCAGCATATTATAAAGGCTAAAATTAACAAAACTTTAACCGAATATTTCCAGTTTCAGTGAGACTGGAAAATATTCATTAATGCAACACACCCAAAAACAATGAAAGTAGATTTAACATCCAACTCCAACATCCAATTTCTTGCTAGGAGGTGGTTGTTGTGTAGCCATAATATAATCTCTAAAATCAAGGTATTCAATAGAATAAATTAGAAAAATAAATGAAGATATTCACTTAAATCTTCTGATAACCAACAATAAACAACTTCAAAAACTAATCCAACAATCCACAAAGTTCAATAGATCAATTAGAAAATTATCCTTTCAAATTAAAACTACTTAAATCTTTCAACAATCCAACAATAAACAACTTCAAAAACTAACTAGTGAGCTACCAACAATCAAAGCACTATACTTGACAAAGTTCAATATCTAAAATTCAACATCCAACTCTATCATCCAACATCCAAAATTCATCATCGAACATCCAAAATTCATCATCCAACATCTAAAATTCAACAATTTAACATCCAAGTTATCCAACATTCCAACTCCAATTCCAACATTCAAAACTCAAGAAATAAAATTGCTAATTTTTAACAATAGTTAAATACTTAAATTACACTATTACGGATTTACCGTTTATGTTTATAATTATATAAGAAACAATAACAATTAACAAGCAGCGGCTAGCAAGCTTACCACCACCAACCATTTATATAATTTCAATTTTCAATTTCCTAACTATTAAAAGTTAAAACTTAGAATTAGAGTTAGAATTTAGAAGTACCTTACCTTCAAAGTTCAAAGAATTAGGGTGCGTTTGGCACCTGTTATAACACATTTGCTTATAAATACTAATTATTACTTCACTGAGAAACAATAAAGATCGGAAGAGCACACGTCTCATCTTTTTTTTTTTTGGTTTTTGTTTTTATGGTTTGAAAGGTGGGCCACCCTTTTTTTTAATGCCAAAACACGGCCAGACTTTTGTCCTCAGTGCAGAGGGCCTAGTCCTTGCCATAAAAATAAAAAAAAAACTCATTTCAAAACCCAAAGCCATTCCTGCTCATGTGTCGTGTGCGTGAGGAGACAAAATAATTACTATTATAAACAAACAAAGCCTATTATAATAGTAAACAAAGGGACCGTTAAAGTTCAAACATTTTGTTGGAGTCTGAAACCATGATTTCCCTTCTGACTTCCGCGGTTCTGCCTCCTCATTGCCTGCCGGATAGTGCTCACAGGTCAGTGGTCGCCATTCGGTGGAGCAGGGAGCTGGAACCTGGAGGGCTGGAGGCGCGGTCGAGAGCAGGACTGGAAGTCTGCCTTCTGGGACAGGAGCAGCCGGCAGGAACTGGTAGCTAACTGCAGCAGCAGAACAGAAGGCGCCTAAGCGGTGGACTCAGGAAGGTTGTTTGCCGCCGGCGTGCACGAGAACCAAGAATGAAACCGGAGCAGTGAGCCCTTGAGGATGTCGTTAGGTCATTAGATGAATTAGTGAGTTAGGGATTTCGAAATTGAATTTCTTAATTGGGAATTTTGGAACGATGAATGATCTTTGACTCTGAATTTGGGATTGGGTCACAGATTTAGGCTTTTTTTGGGCTGGCTATGGGTTAATATTGGGCTAGCTTAAAGTGTTGGTCAAGGCCAGTAACCCCTAGCCTAAATTTCCTTACCCCTAGCCCAAAGACCAAAAAATTTTTTTGCCCTTTTTTCTTGGACCAGACCACGATTTGGGCTAGGCCCTGGCACAGGGTGGCCCAGCCCTGTATCCGCCCCTGCTTGGTTTGTAACTTGATTACTTTGTAAACTAATTGATTGATTTAATTTGTATTGAAATGCTGCACTCATTCAAGTGAGATCAAGAAACAAGAATTGGCAGCTCAAGTGAGACGAAAGAGCAAGAAGAAAATTGATGCCAAAGTCACTACATGCAAGACTATGAAAAATTCTAGGGGGACATAAAATAGGGACATTATTAGGTGACATTCTTATGTGACACACTTGTTTATACGTGGTAAGATTTCAGTTGTTTCTCTTTGAGAGTTTTCTGGTTTCGTTACCCTCATCTCTCTTTTCCCCCTAAATGATTATCAGTTTTCCGAATGTAAATTCAAGCCCTGTGGTTCTCTCTGGGCTAATTGGTCGTGCGTGGGGTGGGAACGCTGAGATGGGTGATGGCAATTTCTCTCGGAATTTGGAAGGTGTTGACTTGAGGCTCAATTTTGGAAAGGACCAAGCAAGATTAAACTAATGATATAAATTAATCATCCATATTATGCACATTGTTATAGTTCGTAACCAGATTTATAAACTGTAACAACGGTAAACGCATGACTAAAAATGCCAATTTCAAAAAGAATAAAAAGTCATATCTCATAGGACTGAATAAACTCAAATTAAAAATTTGGCATATTCGAGTGACTAGAAAAGAGATATATACAAGTAAAGGAGAAAATAAGGGTCCCCATTGGCCGCAGCTTATAAGTTGCAAGTCTCATCATGAGGAAATTTTCTACATTTTATATGTACAAATAACACCCTTCACGAATAGGGCTGCAAAAAGAACTATCCACAAATAAGCTCGAAATAAATCTATGGAAGCACGCAATGCAGAAAGTGAAACATTCACAGAGAGATGGGACATGAATACGCGTGCACTTGCATGTGCGTCCGTCCACTTTTAATATCTTAAAGCACATATGAAGACGGTAATTGCCTTAAAATATTAGAGCCACCTGCCACTTATGCAAGTTTAATGTAGTTTTTGTCCAGGAATCTTTTGTAAGGTCTGGTAATTCACATTAATTTCTGCCTCAGTGTGAGTGCTGTGAGCTTGTAGAGAGATCAGATAATGGCTTTTGGTGCCGTTAGTTCTGTCGCTCGTATTCTTGAGCAAACGCTACAGCATCAACATGTCATTCTTCATGATAGACAACTAGTTGAGTCTCT
>CAVNYN010238223.1:0-19981 GCA_963692815.1 Nyctanthes arbor-tristis | reverse complement strand
TTTTTTTTTTTTTTTTTTTGGGGGGGGGGTTGTGGGGGCGGAACCCAAATTTGGGATCCTCCCTCACATTAATTGTGCTCTTAGAGTAACTCAATATGGTATTTCAAACCAATCACTAACTTATATATAAGTCAGTCTAAGGGTCTCAAAAATGGGGCTCAAGATCTCATGTGTGAATTTTTCATTGATTTGGAGTACCATAATAGGGTACTCCTGAGTACCTGAATTTTTTTTCCATGCACTGAGTATTGTTTTGGAAGTCCTATTTAGGTGTCAGCCTGTCAAGTGTCTAAGAAACCAATAGTCGTTTCATCGACGTGGTGTGCGCTTTTCTATGAGTTTAGCGCCATGATGCTTTATCATTTCCGATTGTTTTGGTGATATCTATTTACAAGGATGATAAAATTGCTCGTAAGATGAGTAAGAATTTGAAAGACCATCTCAGGTCTATCTATTTAGAAGTAATTTGGCTATTTGCTTATATTAGAGCAAAATCAATTTAGAAATTAGGGCTAGAATAAAAGCTTATTGAAGCTAAAATCTAGACGAACTCGTCGTCCAACCCCTCCGCCAGCGCTTGCCTGGGCCGTCTGGACTGGTCGCTGGCCGCCTAGGTCTAAACTCGAACGATTACAATGGTGAATGGAGCGCATTAGCAACAAAGGAGGTTGAGAGTCAGTTTCTGCCTTCTGCTTCTGATTCCCAGTTCCTTCGTTCCATTAGTTTAATTGGGCTGGCCCTTTCTATATATATATTGCTGAAACTTAAAAGCCCAAAACCCCAGCCCATTTACTCTTCCGAGCCCAATTTGAAAGACCCTTGAAGGCCTTTAAAAAAATTTAGAAAGGCCTGGGGCAGGGCCCAGAAAGGCCCCCGGTCTCCGCCAGATTCATTCGTAACATTTGGTTAAGTCACAAGAGACGAGGGAACAGTAATTTTTAATGGTCATTAATAGCAGGGTTAGATAGTGCAAAGAATGTGGGATTTAAAGTTACAAATAGCAATATTGGAAGGATGAGAATAGTCAGCACAAATGACCAAAGAAATTGGTAATATAGTGCCAATTAGCCCAATATTAACAAACGACTTTTAGAATCCTTCAACTCTTTTACATTGAAAATGGAAAATAGATTTTCATTAAATGGAAATATATGCAATTTAGTAGGGTTATATTAAGAATGTTTGAAGATTTTGCTTTTCCAATTGCACTAATTAATATTTCTTAATCTGTATTAAAGAAACATTTTTTTTTTTTTTTGGGAGGGAGGGGTATGATTCTTTGAGAAGGCCGCTATATATGAGATACATAATAATTTTTTAGGAAAATATGAATATTTGTAGGTAATTATTCAGGCAATTTTTTTACAAAATAAGGTAAATTTACAATCTTACTTATGTGTATTGTGTGGTTAGGGAGAAATAATTTAATGATAAAATAGTGAATTTACCTTATTTTAAAAAAGATTAAATGAGTGATTACTTACAAATTTTTCTAACCCTCATCGGGCAGGATAAGTTGGTCATTGCCATATGGGTATGGGGGCTACTTGAAAGTTGGAGAAAATTTTTATATGGTACAATACATCAAGTTTTCTATATATACTAAACGAGACTTACCAAATACGCTCATAAAGCACTTCGCTGCTCTATTCTTGGTATCTCTTTCACTTTGGGATCTCTCTTTGTTTTTGTACAATAAAATTATCATGTGAAGCGAATGGTTTAAACTATGTAAAACTGTTTATTTGTAGTTTAAAAAAACACACTTTTAAATCGATCAGTCTAGGCCCTAGGGAACATTTATTTCACCAAAATTTTCTCCTACTCTCACTGGGGTAGAAACATTCAGGCGCTATCCATTTGGCATTGTATGACGCCAAACAACTACACAACGTAAAAGAAATCAATAATGACTTCTATGAAATCACATTTGGTGCAATATTGACGCTAAATAGCTGGCACTAGATTAAATTTACTTATTGAGGTAGCATGTGTTGCCCCATGCATGTGGCATTTCCACATGGGAATCTGCTCCCCTGAGGGCAAAGAGAAATTGTTGTTGGTCCATAAGTTATCCAAAAGTATTCCTAAAAAATGACTATTTATATATCTATATACAATATTAAAGTAGCTTCTTTATTCCTTAGGAACTGCCAGGTTATTTTTGTCTTTTTACCACATTAGGTTTTTCATTTCTCATTTTCCTTTTTTTTTGTTTTGGCTGCGAGTATTTTCCTTCCACGGTACATCTTGCCTCATCAGTCCTCTGCATTCTTCTCCTCTTCCCGGACCCCAGTTTTCGACCACCTATTCTGCCGACGCCGTGTGTTCTTCAGTTTTTGGTAATGACCTTTGATTTCAAGTGGGTTTCATTTAGGGGGCGGCGGTGGGTTCCTTGGTGGACACCGTGAGGGTGGAGGCGACGGTGGTTACGGGCTTACGGCTTCTAGCCTATTGGCTCTTTGGTTCCTAACTGCTTCAGTTGTAGTAGCGCAAGTTTCTTGAGATTTGGCTGCGATTCCATTTCGTTAGACATTTTCTTTGAGGAAGCTGAATAATAATATTTTTTTTTATGATTTTCTGAAATCAGACGTCTCTAATCTTTTTCTTTTAAACCCTTTTCTTTGTGGAGTTGGAGTGGTTGCAAGGGCTATTGAGGCTTTGAGTTGGGATTGAGGCAGAGACGAGACGGTAGAGCGGCGAAACTGGTGGTGGTGGAAACCGGCAGTGAAACTGCCCCTTGAGGGAAGCCGAGAATCAGAGGTGAAAGGGTTAGTTCTTTTCTCCCCCTTGATTAATTTTTTGTTTAAATTTGTAGGCGAAATAAATTTTTATTTTTGTTTCTGTAATTATTTCTTCATGTTTTGCTGATGAAAAGGGGAAAGAAGACAATATATGCACATGGAATAGCCAAATAAGGATGTGAAGTTTTCTTACAGTTTTGTGTTATTTAGTGAGAACTATCATAGATTTTGTAAATGCATGTGCGTGACATTTTAGAATTTCAGTTTGTAGATTACATTATTTTGTGTATCTCTTTATTTTGTGTACTCATTTATGTTGATAGCTTTTATTGAAATTTCCCCCCTAAAATATTCCTTTTTACCGTGATATGTTGTGTTGATATTTTCTTTATTTTGTAAATTCAATTTGGTTGATGTTTGCTGAGTGATTCAAGGAAATTCAACAATTAGCAGAATTTGATAATAATATCCTCCTTTGTATCTGCTTATGATTAGTCTTGGGTAATCTTTTGCTTTGTCAGATTTTAATTTTTTCATATGTTTTTTAATCTTGAAGAAATAGAGACATGATCTGGTGATTTGAGAGAAGCCGAGAATCAGAGGTGAAAATGTTAGTTCTTTTCATCCTCTCACTTGATTAATTTTTTGTTTATATTTGTAGGCAAAATAATTTTTTATACTTAATTAATCATGTTATTTTTATATAATCATGTTATTTCCGATGATTTAATTTTGAGAAATAAAGTTTTTATTTTATGTATTTAATCATGTTATTGTTATTTATAACTCTGTAAAAGAGTGCAATGACTTGAATTTATTTATGTTTAATCAATAAATAAAAAAGTGATAATAATATAATAGCAAGAACAGCGCATAAATGTTTCATTTGTCTAAAGTCATATTTCGTCTGTTGATTGCTAATAGCTCAATCTGTTAGTTTCATAGGAGGAACATTCGGGACGAGGACAAATTGAGAAACATTCTGCCTGCTGAGATGGTTAATGAAATTCTACTGATTCTAGTAAATGAGCAGTCTGATTTGATATGCTCAACGGTCTTATTGTTTGGTGAGTTTTCTATTTCTACATTTATTGATCTCTTCAGAGAGCACAAAGTTATGCAAAAGTCTTATGAATATATCTGAAATAGTTTCTTCCACCAAAAGTTATTGTATTTGCTTGGAGGCTTTGGCATCAATGAGTCCCTGTAGGTGATGTTATTAGGACCAGATTGGGAATTAATATGCTATCTAAGTGTTTTTCCCCCTTTTGCTGCTGATGAGTCTATTAATCATGTATATCTATCTTGGAAAATTGCTCAGGGATTTTGGAGTTATTTTTTTAGTAGATTTGGTTTGAGACATTGCTATTGCTTATTTCCCATACAAATGTTTTCATTCTGGTCACTGAATGTTCAGTTCGGATAATCGATTGTTCATTTATATCTCTTTGCTAATTTTTTGGTTCAGTTGGGTTAATAATTGTATATTTCAAATTGATTCATTTATATCAACTGATTTTTTTGCAGTGTCCGAGCTTCATAGATTTCAATTATTACTTTTTCTACAGAGCTTGATCACATGGTCATATGTATTTTTATGGTGTGTGATTATCCACTACTTGCTCTTTTGGTTTGTAGATTAACAGAAAATTGCAATAATCAGTTTCCTCAAATTGAAAGTGACAGTGTGATTGTTGAATCACGCTATTTAGAAAGTTGACAAGGGTAGAGATTGTTTTTGTTTTTCCTTCTTCTCAAGGTGGGTTGTCTTGCGCCAAGGTAGATGAGGCATGTCATGAAATGTTTAGTGACCCATTTGGTTCTTGATTTATATGCACATATTGTATGTGCCTTGATATTACTGTGGTGTGTTTGATTGTGGCTATTTGAATTAATAATGCAGCTCTGGGAACAATTGCTTTTTGATTAGTTAAGTGTAGCCCCATCCATCCGGTGAAATTTTTAAATATCCTACTTTAACAATTAAGGGGTACATTACATAAACTGAAATGGTATACCCATTGTAGATGTCGCAATGTCTGGACTAAATGAAGTGAAAGAAGCATGGTAGTCAGTTTACAATTCCGAGTTCTTTAACGATACTCACTTTTTCTTATATAACAATATGAGATAAAGGGATGAAGCAATGTTGAGTATGTGTGTGTGTGTCTATATATATATATATATATATTGGAATTCATTTGCAGACCAATTAAGGTATCTGTCGTAGGAACTATATGCTTTTGTTGGGTTCTGAATTGTCTTTTACTTATACTCTTTGTGATTATCCTTTCTGTATAATTTTGGGCTTTGAACTCCATCTAGGAAAAGAATTTTATTCGAACATGAGTTTAGTCCCTTTCATGATGTTGTCTTCAAAACATTGTAATGGGCAAATTATAAATTACGTGAAATGTTGGTTATTCTAAATCTAGAAATAGAAGAATTGAAGTTTAGAGAAAATAATAATAAGTGAACAAATCTGGAAAAGTCTTTGTACTATAACTGAATTAATGAATTATTATTACCCACTGAGACGAACAGAATGAGACCTTGCAGAGCAGGATACTACTGATTTTGTTTATGTTTTCCGTAGGTGTGCAAAACTCTCAATGAGATCATGAAAAGTATAGTATGTTGCTCCATCAGTTGAACGATGATTTGATATCTCAGGTTATACTAATATATTATAATCTCAGTTTTGTTGACTTATTTATTCTCTTTGTAACCCGCTTTTTGAGCATATGCATTTGGCTTCAATTAAAGTGTAAAATAGATATTAGTTTGTAGATAACTTGCAAGATTAGGGTGCTCAGTTTTGACTCAGTTTATGTGAAATTTGGTATTTCTTGCACTAATTTTAATTATTCGTTCATGATTATTGAGTAATTTTGTCTTTGGTTTAATGTCAATCTGCTTATGAGTTAATGGGTAATTGTTTATTGTAGAAATTTAATATTTAAAGTGGTAAGTCATGTAATATATGGGTTGAAATTTCAGATTTTCTGGACGATTTCCCGTCTTTTAAATAGATTTTTGTTCTAATTTCATGTTTGCATTGTGGTTTTGTATTGTCAAAAAGAAAAATTGGAAGCTTCAATGAAAAAAGCCTCCCAATGTTTTATTTAGTTTCTTCATGTTGTTGTTGGTAGTTTTCTTTTTGGAATACTAACATTGAATTTTTCCTTCTACCGTGCAATTACTAATTGTTTATTTTTGTGAGACACCACCCAAATTTCTAAGATATTGGAGTAGACTGGACTGCATGAACATATTTTTTGTAATAGGGATATTTGTTGTAGAGGTTTTGTATTTGGTATATATGATTGAATTCATACATCAAATTGACACATTTGGACTCTCTTATGTTGGATGGACATTATAGTGTAGTGCTAATGCTATATTGAAATCGTGGACAAGAATGATGTTTTACCTATAATAGATTTTTTTTTAACTATTTCATTTTACAATTATAATTGGATAAATGCTATAAGGATAGGAGCCTTAATGAATTTACACCAGTGCTTACTATTTATATATGTGATGTTACTTACCTTGCAATAAATATTTTTATTGTATGGGCATTTATACAATAATATGTTTATATTTGTTTATTTTACATGTATATAAAGAAATTTTACACAATTTATGATGATTGAAATTGAAAGAATTACTCTTTTAAGAAAAAAAAAGAAAAAAAAAACAAAAACAAAGGAAATTGAAAGAATTGTCTTTTATCATGTTGGTACTAACATGCTGTATCTTATAAAGTATAGTCTCATTAGAGTATACATACTTGATACTATTTTGATAATGAGTTTTGACTATTTTATTAATACAATTTATTTATTTCTAAAAATATATGCTTCATGTGTATCGCACGGGTACATAAAACTAGTGTGTATATATATATATTAACCCAATAATAATAAATTATAGATCATTGCTAGTGTACTAACGAAATGTAAGGTGTGAAAAATTGTCAAAAGTATTAGTTCTATTATTTCCGAGGCCTGAGGCAACATTTGGGGGTAGGGCCCCATAGGTTTAAACAAGTTTAGGAGGCATGTCATATGGCTTTTTTCTTGAAAATGATGTGAAATCAACCACTCACGACTAAAATTTGCAGCATGATAACTTGCGCTAGCTTGTGTATAATTCCTAAATTAGTCTATCCTTAGGATTAACAAAAATTTATCAACTCCAAAGTGATTTCTTCCGTAAAGAATAGAAACAAAAGGCGATAGCAAAATACAATAACTACCATAAAAAGTATCCAAAAAAATTGATACACAAGCCGCACTCAATAAGCCTACGTCTCCTATATTAAGCTTAATCAACACAAAAGCAATATCTATATCTATATATTTATATATATATATATATATATAAAGGCACTTAAGTTGACTTTTAAATTTTCCTATCTATTTTAGTGATGTAACTGTCGTGGTCAGTCTCTTGCGGTATTTTTTGTAATGTGACTGCATTGCTTCATGTCACAACCCATTTAATTTTTGGGCCAATTGCACTGTTTTCCCGAGTCCAAAATCAATTATATTGTATAGAAAAAAACTTTTAACTGTAATTAGACTGAAAATTAATAGTTAGGCCAATAAAAATTATGATACATGCATTCCAACTTTTACTTTTATATAGACTCAAGCCAAATAATTTTATATTCTTAATCTAATGTGTGATTTTATTATCTGCCTTAAATCACATATCTTTCATTTTAATTTTATAAAGTACACCATCAGCCGTTGCTTGCTATCAACCCGATGTGGGATATAATTTAATTCTCCTTGAAAATTGCATTTCTAACATCTATTTTTATAACACTCAACCTTTTTCTATCTATATATATAAAGGCACTTAAGTTGCCTTCTAAATTTTCTCGCTCATTTCAGTGTTGTAAATGTCGTGGTCAGTCTTTTGCGGTACCTTTTGTGATGTCACCGCACTGCTTCTTGTCACAGCCCATTTAATTTTTGGGCTAATTGCACTGTTTTCCCGAGTCTAAAATCAATTGTCTTGTATAGAAAAAAGTTTTTAACTGCAACTTAGCTGAAAATCAATAGTTAGGCCAATAAAATTTATGATACATGCTTTCCAACTTCCACTTTTATATAGACTAAGCCAAATAATTTTATATTCTTAATCCGATGTGGAATTTCATCCTCAAATCACATATCTCTTTGAAAATTGTATTTCTAACACCCACTTTTATAATACTCAACCTTTTTCTATTTTATTATGTAATTCGATGTGGGAATCTGTACATCCTAATATGCACATATTATGATATATTTGTTTTAAAAGGACACCCATTTTAGATTTGTATTTATTAGTTATTATATAGATATATTTTCATTAGACAATATTATATTATTAATCCGATGTAAAATTTCATTCTCGTTAAATCACATATCTTCCATTTTAATTTTATAAAGTACACACTCAGTCGTTGTTTGCTATTAACCCGATGTGGGACACAATTCAATTCTCTTTGAAAATTGTATTTCTAATATCCACTTTTATAACACACAAAATTTTTCTATTTGTTATGTAATCGATGTGGGAATCTGTACATCCTAATATGTACATATTATTATATATATTTGTTTTAATAGGACATTCATATTAGATTTGTGTTTATTAGTTATTACATGGATATCTCTTCATTAGACAATTTATAAAATTTCCAACCACACTTGTAAAAAAAATAAAAGTAATAAATTTGACCGCCCTGAGAAAAATTCCTGACTCCTACCCTACTTTTTCTCCCAATTTTCACTGCAAATTCCCTTCTCTTTCTTCCCATCTTTCCCTTTCGAGTGTATGAGGATTCTGATTTTCTAATCTACTGTTCTAATTATTAATTCTCTCAGTGTTTTTGATTATTTCCTAATCCACTATTCTAAAATCTCTACTATACGCATTTTAATTTCCTAAATCAACGCTAAAATCTCTGTGATAATGCATCTTAATTTCCTAAATCAATGTTAAAATCTTGGCGATTTATTTTCTTTGACAATGAGGAGTTCATATGGACTTAGGCTATTGATTTCAGGGTTCAATTAGTTGAGAATTTAGTCTAGAGGCTGCGGTGGATTTAAAAATTTGGTCTAAATATTTAAAGTGAATTCAAGAAGATATTAGACAAATGGAAAAATACTGGAATGGTGAAACATTTACTTGGATTATCCATTTTTAAAAAATTCAGTCGTTTGAATTAAAACTTTCAATAAATCTCTCAACTATTTATTTTTCTAAATTATCTTTACTAATCAATTGAATATATGGCACAATCTTTCTTATTTATAGTGTAGATCTATTAGTTCATAAGAAATTTCAGATCTTATTCTGTATGGATATTACATTGTTATCGTTTTAGTTGACTAATACAAATTAAGGTATGTTATTTTTATCTATCTCGAGTTAGAGTCATACTTTTTACTTCAAATATTTTTCTTAGACATGTGCATTTTTTATTTGTGGATTCTTTATATGGGTTTGGCAGATCGGAAGAGCACACGTCTGAATATGTCTACTCTAATTTCTGTTATATAAATCTAATTTAATATTATTCTTGTTTCAAGTTTCCATAGATATAGCCGTTCTTGGCTAGAGGAAGTTTTCGTGTTTTACTCCTATAGTGGCAGTCATCTTGCACATGTGAGGATTGAAGTCCTGTCTTTTTTGCTGTTAAATTACATAAAAAATTTTTGATGTAATATCTAATATCTATGTTTTGTGCTGCTTTGAAAGTATATGTTTGAAAGTTTCAAAGTTTTCTTTATTTTTTCTTTAGAATTTGATGTTATTGAATGATGATCAAGTGTTGTTGGCTAATTTTTATGTTTTATGCAATTATGGTATGGTAGAAAATAAAATAAGAAAAACTTATAAAGAAGCACTAGAGGTTTTTAAGTATGATTGGTGGTGTTTCGCAATCAAAACTGTAATCTTTTGAAAGCTAAATCACTCATTTTATTATTATTATTATTATTATTATTATTATTATTATTATTATTATTATTATTATTATTATTATTATTATTATTGCTTCCTTATCTTTTACAGGGAGATATAAACAGGAAATTCATTTAAGTTCTCAAAAAGTTGAAGAATACAGGAGGCTTGAGGGCTACGTATTAGATTGAATTTCTTACCATTTGAACATAGTATTTAAGCTTTTACACTTATTTTTGAATGATATGGCCTTCAATGAAGAACAATCATGAGGATTGATTACTCAAAATCTAGAGCTTTAATTTGATTTGAGGGATCAAGAAAAGACTCACTTTTAAATTGGGTTCTTATTAAAATTTGGATCCAACTAATGTGTCGGTAGCTTTTTAAAATATCCACTGAAATCTTTGTTATTTTTTAATAAATTTCTTATTTTTGCCTTCATTACCTCTGTTTTGGTAATCATATAATGTACAGAATCGATTTTGCTAGCTATATATATTTTGAGTTTTTTTGGAAAGTTATATGGAAATATTTTATAGATATCGTAGATATTATTTTTATATAGGTTGCTTGGTATTATTATAGGTTTAATTAGAACATGTTTGTTAAGTTCACATATATGATAAAAGCTGTGTTTATAAATTGGCCCAAATTATTATATTACTATGTCAAAAAAATGTTAAAAAGAAAAATAAAAAATAAAATGACTTGGTGTTAAATGTTTTAGTTTAATCCCTCTAGAAAAATTAGGGAATTTCAAATGTATCCTAACAATATTAGCTTTTGTTAATTTCCTCTCATATTTAACAAGTAATTAACCAATTTAATAATTAAATAAACAGTGCTATAGACAATAAATTTTAGTATTCTACAATATACCGAAATAAGAGGGAAAAACTTTATTAAGATACTATATGGTCAAGTCATACTATATGGTGTCAGATAGAGACTAATTGTTTGACACAAGCCTATCATCAAGTTGATCAATATATTAGAGATTATTCATTTTAAAAATACAATAAAATATATATTTGATTTTTTTTCATTTTTAAATATTTGTTACTTGATGGCCTATTTTATTTTTATTTATCATTTTTAAAATATCTTCCCGTGTAACACACATGTGCAGTACTAGTTTACATTCAAAGAAATCTAGCCAAGCTCAACATAGATCCATTGTGAGTCACCAACACATATTTAGAATTCTTTTCATTATGTTCATGCCTGTCACATACCATAAATAGTAACTTTTTTTTTTTTTTGGCTCTCTTTTCTCTCAGGTGGACTCAAGTTAATGAGAGATTGAGAATTAAAATTCGAAAAACTTGATGCATTGCTTGAAATTCGGTAACTTCAATTATCGAGATGATGATGACGATGATAATAATAATATATATATATATATATATTATATAGTGAAATAGCCATTGGAAGCATTTTGGGGGGAAAATTTTAGTTTCTAAGCCTGCTTTTTACTTTTTCTTTTTCTTTTTTCTTTTTTCTTTTTTTTGCCGAATTAATAAATCTGTCACCGATTTATGTGCATATGATGGGCTCCAAAGCAACGCATGGCCTTGGAATGTATAATTTTCGGTTCCAAGGCACGCGTTGCCTTGGAGTATATGTTGGCTGCAAAGCAGCCTTTGTTGTTGTATTTTTTTATATTTATTTTTTTTTTCAAAATATTACAGTGACCTGCAATATTGGGACTTGCAATAGAGTAATACCGTCAGCTTGGCAAATATACTGCTCTTTAGTTTGGCTTTTCAGCTTTCAATGAAACGATACCGATAGAGGCGCTGGAGCCGAGCCAAAGGAGGATAAGATCATTCGCAAATCTTGCAATTTTCCGGCGGCGCACCTTGGATTTTGCCCAAAACTTGAGAAAACTCAATCAAGTTCCATGGGGATTTTATAGAAGATGAAGACAAGTGGGTTTCTTGGTAAGATCTTGGGTATTTGTATGTCTTTATTTTTCAATATCTCGGTAAGATGTTAACTGTTTGAATTAGTTTCTGCTTTTTGCTTTATTTTGTTGGTGAAGGAATTTGGGGTTGACAGTGGCGGTGGTGGCTGGAATATATTTTTTTTTAATAAAATTTTTTTTGGGTGCCTGAATATGTTTATGTTCGCATTTCTTTCCCTTTTAGTTGACTTTGTGTCATCATTTTTTGTAATTGATTATAGGTACAACAAATATATGTTAAGGTAAGACATGGGCCTCTCTTCTACAATCTGATTCACTTCTATTATTTGGTTAATTTATGTAAATCAATGACCTTCTTTTCAACTCTTGATAAACTATGTACATTCTCCTATTTTATTGTATACACGCCCCTCTTCATATTTGCTTGCATCCTTTCTCTTTATAGTTTGGACTTTCTCAACCGTGTATGAAGTAATTACAACGTGTCAATTTCCTTGCAAGAACTGCTTGAAGAGACGAAGATCGAGAAGTATCAGATTAAAGAAATTTTTTAGGTCATCGAATAGGCAGTGAAACAAAAGGAAGAAGAGATTTTTAAACCTCAAGTTAGAGCTTAAAAAGTTGCAGAAGATTAAGGTGTTCAAGGCTAACATTTTATCTTCTCAATTCATATTATCTACCTTTATTCAAGAAATTTTCTTTTAACTATTAAATCCTCATATTTTTTGTGTATGTTTTTTGGGAATAAGTAATAATCATATACTTTTTGTTTTTAGACTTTTCTGACTGGATTTGTGCTCAAAGACCAAGAACAACAAAATAGAGACAACAAAAAGGGACCCTGCTAAGAAAAAGCCATCTTCTTATGTATGGTGGTGCAAAGGTACCAGTGGAATGAGATATATGTTCATCTTCAAGAAACTACTTTACCATTTAAATCACAAAGTGTTTAAATTGCTTGATATCAAATTGTTCGGGGATTTTTATGTTCTTAATGTATGTGAAGAACATAAAACTGAAGAACAAGTATTTAATGATTCTTTTTTTTTTTTTTTATGTTCTTTGATGTCAAATAAACCAGTGGGATTTATTATGATCTTTATAGCAAATCTCAAAGACAATTACTGCACAATAAAAGAAGCCTTATGAAGAGGGATATAAAACTGAAAAGTGATTATCTTAAGAGTTTGACATGAAGGTCTTGACAATTATATTTTGCTTTTGTCACTGTCCGACAGGAATGCTTTAAATGTTAATGTTTCAATTTTTAATATTCAATGTTAAAAGCATTTGTCATTTCTTAAGTTTTAAATGGAGATACCCATATTGATGAAAATAGTTCCAAGAACTTGGTAATAACATCAAAATTCTTCTCCTTCCCCCTACCTCTCCCCCTTTTCTCTCTTTAGGTAAGATGTAGGGTATTTTACTTTGTTTTCCTTTTCATTTTGTTGGTGAAAGGATTTGGGGTGATAGTGGTGGTGCTAACGGGATACTTTGGGGTGATAGTGGTAGTGCTGATTGGATTCCTCCCGGGCCAGTTGAATATTTAATGTTAAATGCATTTGTCATTTCTTAAGTTTTAAATGGAGATACCCATATTGATGAAAATAGTTCCAAGAACATGGTAATAACATCAAAATGCTTCTCCTTTCCCCTACCTCTCTCCCATTTCTCTCTTTAGGTAATATATAGGGTATTTTACTGGGTTTTCCTTTTTATTTTGTTGGTGAAAGAATTTGGGGTGATAGTGGTAGTGCTAACGGGATAATCTGTGTTGATAGTGGTAGTGCTGACTGGATTCTTTTCTTTTTTCCCCCTTAGGCCAGTTGAATATGTGTATTGTCTGGTGGTGAAGGTGATGTGCCAAGGCGGGGATTGCATGTAACCAAAGCATGTGGAGTTTCTAAATGAATTGTTGGAGAAGTTGGAAGATGTTTTCCATCTTTCTGATCAGAGCATTTTTTTTGTTCTTTGCTATCAGTGAAGGCTTTGGTTGGGAAGGCTATGTATTTGTAATTTTTAAAATGTGTTGCCCAGTATTGAAGGCATATTAGCATTTTTTTCTTCCGTTGGACCATCATCTATTTACTCATTGTTTGCATACATTTATGCTACATCAAGAGACATTATAAATACCTTATAGATTAAGTTATTGAATATTGTTTAAGATTGGACAATCTATTTGGAGTATAGTTTATTGCTTTAAACTTCTACTTGATTTAAAAAATTATAACTTCATATATCGTCATAGAGGAAGCGAATTTTATTATTATTCAAAAAAAATAATAATAAGAAAAAGAAAGAAAGAAAACAAATCGTCATGTATTTATTATTATTACAAAATTTGGTCATTTTTCTGACATATAATATAATCTAATGGTATTTATGTAAACATTGTTTTTCCCCCCACTATTCAACTTTGTAGAATTGATCTGAACACGAAAGTGGATAAAGAACGGATGAGGAAATGTTATAATTTTTAACCAACTTAAATAATTATGGGGTAAAGAAATGAACAAGTTTATCTTAATTTTATTGTATGTTTTGCATTAAAATGTAAATTTCAGTGTATTATGACATCTACTTCACTAAATTTTCCTTTATAAATCTATCGACTAGTTTGATGATAGTTAATTAGATTAATTTGGCAATACTCAATAAGTGGTTTTGTTACATAGTCAACATTTGCAAGTTTATAGAATTGATAAAAGTTGTTTTAGAAAAAAAAAAATTTTATTCCGCAACTCACGGTAATATACTAGTAGTATTAATAATAATAATAATAATAATAATACAATAGAAGAATGCGTACTTATTAAGCTAGTAATTGCCATGAGAAAATATAAAAACTCAAATAATTGCATCGATCAAAAATCACACAAGATACAAGTCAAGAGACTGTTCAAAAAATGAATATATAATCTTATGCTGGAGGAGCCTGCAGCCCAGTATGCTAAAAAATGCCAATAACACTCAAAAAATCTACCAAATTTAACTCCCAATCTACCCAAAACAATTTTGTTACTAAAAACTTCATTGCAAATTATTAAATTTTCTTGCCATCGTTGATATATATTTTAATTTTAATTTTTTAATTAACTAAGCCGATTGACTTTTCTAAAGCTAGTACCTGCACTCGGAACCATTACTTCAGAGAAATTGGTACACAAATAATACATATAAAACAAAGCCAATTTCCTAAACAAACATGGAATATTTCTGTGGCACCGTCCGTCTTTATCGTGTAAAAGCAGTCGTAGCTCAAAAGTTTTTAACATGTAGGATTCATTTCACAACAAAATCCTTTTTTAAGTAGGAATTTTCTAAGAAAATAAATAATAATTATTTATAAGGAGTCTTACCTGATGTGTGATATAAATCTAACAAAAATAACCACACAGTGTAAAAGTACTCTTATAAGTAAGGGCACAACTTTATTCCGAGGAATGGTTGGGACCGTTTTTCAAAAACCACAATGTCATTGGAAAAACAGCCGGTAAAAAAATGCGAAATGTAACTTTCAGCTTTCCCCAAACAACGCACACCAGTCACGAGAAAATAACCACTCACCTTCCAAACATTTATCGGTGGGGTGGGGACCACTCTAACCAGATAACTAGAAAACCATAATAAAACTACGTTTAGAAGATAATAACTGGAAGCTGTCAGATTAAGAGTTACATTCCAAAGTCAATAATAATAATATCTGGAAAATCCCTAACCAATACATGATTACAGCGAGCAGATTAGCCTCCCAATAACTGTTTAACTACCACTCCCCCACCCATTAATAGCACCAAAAGTTAATCAAGTTTGATTAGAGACAAAACAGGGACAAAACAGGGTACTGGAAACTGGAAAAGATAAAGCAGTTAATTGATTAATAACATCAGATCTGAGAGTCCTTATGCTGCCACGTCGCCGCATTTCTTCGACGGGGAGCAGATGAGCCACAAATTGCCATAGGGATCCTTCACCTTCCCCACGCGCCCTCCGCAACACGCGCCTTCGCCCTCGGCGATCTCACCTTCCGCAACAGCACCGGCCGCCACAGCCTTAGCCACGGCAGATTCTACGTCTTCAGTCTCCAGGCAGAACACGCCTGTCACTGCAGATTTGACCCTAACCAAGGAAGAAGAAGGCAAAACACATTCACTAATGGGTCAAGTTACAGCCTCACTGAAGTAGATAAAAAACTGTAGTGACTACGAAGGGAAAATATACCTAATAACCAATTGTCTTATCAAAATATCTACTTAAAAAAATAAAATAAAATATCGGAAACTTTTTAGAAAATATATTATCCGTGATTTCAAAAAACAACAAACTATGAAATATATAAACCGCGATAGGATCATTGTTAACCATCAGATGACCTCAAAACCGTAGATCCAATATAATATCACGAAAAAGAGTTTAAAAAAACTCCAAAACGCATGCAACGGAAAGGAAAGGGAAAAAAAAAAGTTATAAACGGGAGCGAGAAGCGTACGGAGCAGAGGAGTCGTCAATGAGGTCAGAAACAACAATAATGGTGGAGCCGAGCTTGAGTTCAGCAGAGAGAACAAGTGGAAGCTCCTGTTCTGCCTTCCTCTTAGGGTGATTGACGCGGCTCAGCTCCTCGGCCCCGAAAGCCGTCTTGTAGAACTGCACGGCGTCGCTAGCTTTCGGTGCATCCACAACCAGCCAAGGCTTCACCGCCGTGAAAGCAACCGCTGGGGCCTTCTCAGCTCCACTTCCGTTCTGTACCTCCGCCATAGAGAGTGTGAAAGACCGACCTTAAAAACCTAAGAGAGAGAATGCAGAGAAAGAGAGTGGAGTGTAAATGAAAGGGCTGAATGAACGTAGAACGCGTGTCTGGGTGTGTATTTATAGGAAGTGAGGACACGTAACCGTCTCTAGCCTTCACAGGGATATTTTGTGTTACTTGCCAACATTGCCCTTGAAATTTGTCTTATTTACGGATTTAAGTTTACTCGGTTGACCATCATTTTGTCCTTATTTACACGGATTGCCACTTGCTCTCTGTAACGGACAAATTTTGTGCGAGGGTTGGTCACCTTCCGTAAAGTGTAACATGGGTGAAATGACATCTCTGCCCCAGGGTAACTAGGGTAGCCGTTAAACATTGTGTCTTTTTTATATATTGGTCTCAAAGGTAAAAACATTGGTGTTGAAGGACTTTTTTCTAAGGAACCCTCGAACCAGGAGCCAACGATGTCTTTGCATCCAAGTAATGTGTAAATACTTTATTGGCTCTTGGGCTCCTTAAGAAACTCAAGGCTAGGTTATTTAGAAGTGCTCGGTGTTGAAGTCTCAAAACCTAGTAACTTTTTGTGCTACTAGCCCTTTCAGATGAAAAATATCTCAAATAACTATTAAATAAATATAATAGATTAAATTAAAATCAATGGACTTGGTTGGCTACAATTCTCAGTTAGTAACAAGTTTAATTTTTTAAATTGTCGTAACAAAAAGATGACACTGTTAATCGGTTAGAGAACAAATTGTCCATTGAAGATCTTAGTTTTTAGTTTTACTTTTATACATTTCTATGTGGCTATTGGCGCAAAAGGTCCCTACCTTTGAGTTGTTTAGTGGAAATCATCTCTATCTTTCATTTCTTAGCAATTTCATCCCCACCTTTGCATTTCTTGACAAAATCCATCCATGTCGTTAATTTTTCCGTTTTTCAACTTTTATTTTTGTAATATTATATCTATATATACACGCTTATATTTTATAAAGCCTAAATTAATGCATTCATTATTATTTTTGTATTTTAAAAAATTAATGCACTCAAATCAAAATACGTCAATAAAATGTTAGAGAATATTAAATAAGATAAGTGTGTTTTATTTTATTATGTTGTTTTACAGGGTTCAGAACTGATTACTAAATAGACGTATAGTTAAAAAAGTATAACAAGCAAAATAATTAACAACGTTACTGTCTAAGTAAAATAAAATATAATTTGATTCTCTGATAATTTTCTTGAATATCATACACACACATATATTCTCTTCACTTCTTCTGATAGTTCCGACTGTTGAAGAGTATATGTGTGTGTGATAGGGCTGTACAAACGAGTTTCGTTCCTGGGTATTTGAAGGACCAAGACTGGACCAAATATCTTCAGTTTGGTCCCGGTCCCAAAAATGGCAAGCTCAAATGATTTCGGTCCCTGTTCGGGCTAAGGTAATGAATTAGGTTTTTTCGGGTTTTTCCGGGTTTGTGAAAAAAAATTTCTGTAGACTTAGTAACGTAAAAACACATATAAACAAAGTTTAGAATAAACAAACAGAAGTGCTTTATGTACAACAAAAGCATTAATATGCATCCGTAAAGTAGAAGTACTAGACTTAGGCCTTGTTTGATCCTCTTTAAATTTTCTCTTTATAAATTCACCTACCATGATTTGACTGTTGATTTGACAACTACTCAACAATTAATATACATTTCAAACTTCAATTAAATCTCCACCACTCATTTCAACTCTTTATAAATTCACTTTATAAATTAAAAATTTAAAGAGCTTCAAATAAGTCCTTACTTGTATTTCTCATTTTTTTATTTTAACAAATCTAAAATTATAAATATTTGAAATATGTATCTTAAATTGAAAAATAAATGTAAAAATCATAAATATTATATCTACTTTATAATTTTAACAATTTTACGATACAATTTTGATATTTTTAAAAGCTAAAAGATAGATATTTTCAATTTTATTATACATTTATGGGGATTAAATATTACAAAAATGATGTAATTGTCAAAAATAAATAACACTTACCAGTTAAAATAAAAGCAAGAAAATCCATTTTACATTTTTTACCAATAAAAAAACTACTTAAATAAATGAGAAGATGTATAAGCACAATTTTCCACATGTATATATAAATATATATTTTTTATATAATAATAGCATATAACTTAAATAGAGTCAACAAACATATTATAAATCCGAACAATTTTCTTTAACAAAATCCTTACAATGTTACAAATTCTAGTAATATTATATATTAACATAATTGTTCTTGGCTATTGCTTAAAAAATAATAAAATAATGATGATTTTTAAAGAAGTTTACAGGCCAAAAAATTCTAATTTTAAAATGAAATTTAGTAGTATTAGTTTAACTTTTTAATTGTCTCAAATTGAAAGTTTTGTAAAAAAATAATATGATTAGAGCTTATAAATAAGATGACTCTTTGTGCATGTGACTATGTAAAGGAAATTTTGTGAACTTTGAATCAAATTAATAATTGTGTTGGTCCTTTATATTTAGTTTTAAGTTAAATGATTGTCTCACATTGAAAGTTTTGTAAAAAAATAAAATAATTAGAGCTTATAAATTAGATGGATATTTGTGCAAATGACTATGTAAAGAAAATAGTTTTAATTCTTACCTCTTGAGTATTATGAAAAGTGAAAATCGGGTTTCAATTTAAAAAAAAAAAAAAAAAAAAGAAGGTCAACCGGTCTTTGACCGGATTTCCGGGTTTTGAAAAGAAAACCCGAAACCAGACCGGACCGGACAGGTCATTTTGGCCCCAAAGCCCGGACCGGACTGGCCCGGCCCGTTCAGTTCGGTTTCGGGCCGTTTCAACCGGTCTCAGTTTTTTGCACACTCTTAGTGTGTGAGAGAGATATCCAAGAAAATTATCAGAGAATCAAATTATATTTTATTTTATTTAGGCGGCAACGTTGTTAATTATCTTTATTGTTATTTTTTTTAACTATACGTCTATTTAATAATCAGTTCTGAATCCTGTAAAATAATATAATAAAATAAAACACACTTCTCTTATTTAATCTTATCTAACATTTTATTGACTTATTTATATTTGAGTGCATTAATTTTTTTAAAATACAAAAAATAATAATTAACGCATTAATTTAGGCTTTATAAAATATAAGTGTGTGTATATATAGATATAATATTACAAAAATAAAGGTTGAAAAAAGGAAAGATTAACGGCATGGATGAAGTAAGCCAAGAAATGCAAAGATGGTGATGGAATTGCCAATAAATGAAAGATAGGGACGATTTCGACAAAATAACTCAAAGGTAGAGACCTTTTGCGCCAATAACCCCATTTCTATATATTAATTGGTTGGATAAAATTTTATTAATTTAATGGGATGAAACAAATTTAATAGGTTTGCTACCAAACAAGACATAATTTCAAATAGTTATTTTGCATGTTTTACATTGAAAATACTTGTTGTAACGTTTTGGGATTTTTAACTCCAAAATATCCTACTTTTAAATCAATATGCAAAACGAGAAAATGTTTTGTGATTAAACACACCAATTTTCCTTAAT